>PNEQ01014251.1:28310-71824 GCA_003012365.1 Medauroidea extradentata
ATATATATATATATATATATATATATATATATATATATATATATATATATATATATATATATATATATATAGACACACACACACACACACACTTCTCAGCAAGAATTCTACAGATAGAATTCAGTCAAGCTTTTGACAGAAAGTTCCATCTTTTCTCACGTTGGGAATCAGTTTTTTGTATGTCATTTGTGTTTTTGGTGTTGTCAAATTCTTCACTGAATTCTATCTTTATAATTCTTTCTCAGAGTATATAAATATAAAACTGACAGAATTCCTTTGCCATTGTTTTTTCTCACGTTTTCTGTGCTTTGTTGAGTGTTTTTTTCATTTTGTCACTTTGTCTTTCAATACAAGTTCGGTAAACAATACATGAACTATGGCTAGAGACACTGGAAAATCGCGAAAATGTTTAAAATAGTCTCCAAAAATTGTATTATAATAACCGTGACACGTGTGAACAGTTTTGGGACAAATCACACACGCTGTGTGTCCAAGCTGTACAGTTCTAACTGGGCCTGTTCTAGAGCGAACAAATGCTACAAATAAACGATAGCCAATGTGATACAAAACATTCAGTGTTATGTACATCACGTTGGAGTCTAGCAAACAGTCAACTATTCCCGCGATTTTCCAGTGTCTCTAACTACGGCGTATGTACACAAACCAATAAATTCTAACCTTTGGTTATACGTATCTCTGACGACATGTATCATCATATATTTGACAAACCTTCTTACCTAAATTCTGATTCCTCCAAAAGCCCTCGAGATTAAGGTTTGTTCTGTTATAGTAATTTTTACTTTCGCGTTATAATTTGGAGACAGGCTATAAGTCACTGGTCTATACATACCTGAACATTTTTCATGACATTATATTATATTATATTATATTCGTATATTTGTGTGCCTGCGTTGTAGGATATTAGGCATCTTAAGTTCACCTTACATAATTGGTTGCTGAATTCCTTTAAGCGTGACACACAAAACTGTCAGCCAAGAGCAGAAGTCGGAAGAGCACAAAGAACCTTGTAGTTCAGTCTGCTGCAATCACAGTGATATGCGCCTTCATTTAGATACGTATTTTTTATATGTAGAGACCGGAAAAATTCGCGGGTTCACTGACCTGCAGGCTAATCTCAAAGAATATATGTGAAATTGTGCAGACAGCAGCTGTTTATTAGCTGCTCGCTGATACAATGAAATGGGCATGTATTCAGAGACAGTTTTATTATTGGCTCAGCTACTTCCAGGAAGTGTCGAGTAAGTCAACGGTCAATTATGACCGTGATACAGACCCACAGTTGCTGGAACTCTAGCTTGAGTGTAAAAGAAATCGCGAATTTTTCAGGTCTCTAGTTATATGTTCAGCTACTTCCATGACCTGTTGAAAGAGTCAAGGGTCAATTGCGAAAGTGACACGAAATCATAGCAGTTTGAAAGCTAGCATGTTCCCAAAAGATATTCATTACTGGAGACATGCAAAATTCGCGTTATAATTGAATCGTGAATTTGAGAAAAGCACTAAGTCCAAATCGGCCATTTTTGGGTTTTATTAAAAATAAAGTAATATGGCCAAGCCCGATCACTTGGTGATGAAAAGAACTAAGTCAGCCTACTGCATATGGGAGAAACAGCGTATAGGAATTGATGATATTCCATAGAAAAGAACTTAAGTCACCGACTTAGTTCTTTTCACCACAGACCGGTTCCTAAAATGTTACATGAGTGTTGTGTTGTTTTTCTTGAGTTATAGTGTGCAAAATGTTTTTGTAGGTATCCGACTGCTACAAACAAAAACAATGATTTTAATATGGTCGGTTTTTTGCATATCTTGAATATGACGTTGTATACATAATAATTATGGCCATGTATAGGTAATTTAAAAGCATTAATATCAAATAACATTACCACAAACTATTATAAACCTGTTAATATGATTTCTTTACCTAGCAGAATTGGTATCCCTATATGATTAGTGAAGAAAGGAACTAAGTCAGAAATGTTAAAAAATATATAAAACAATTAATTCAACATTTTAATAATGATAATGTTAGTTTGTATTCAATTCTAACAGTGTCCTTAATTGTAATATAAATTGATAAATACTTTTGATCAAGCATACAGAATTTATTTACTATTTTTGCTCTCCTGTAAAGTAGCCATTTTTGACTTAGTGCCTTTCTCAAATGCACGATTCAATTTGGTAGCAAACTAAACTTCACTTTCATACACACAACAGAGCTTAGTCTGCTATTCAGTTGACAACGAACTTTTATGTGTTGTCATTCGCGTGTGTTACGTCTTTACAGAGCTTGGCCTCTCTACCGTGTAAGCATTCTCCGCGGCAAGTCACGACAATATCAGCCAGCGGGAGACGTCGATCAGCTGTCAGAAAATAACGCGAAATTTGCGTGTCTCTAGACATTACCAGGGGTAGGAAGAATTCGTGAGTTCAATGGCCTGCATGCTAGAATCCAGTGTCCTATGCATAAATCCCCGTCAATTTGTGCATTGTCTGCTGTCTGAATGAGTAGCAGGTAATGGACAAATGGTAGGGCTTCGGTATACACAGGGTAATGGATTCTAGCATGTTGGTCGTTGAATTCGCGAAGTATTCCTAGCCTTAGTCATTACACGGCCGTCTATGACACGTGTTGTCTGTTTGAACGGAAGATAATGAACTGATCCGTAGAACCGACAACTGCCTTGGGGAGTCTAGTATTTGCCTCTCTCTCTCCTTTTATTTTTATCTGTGACATAAAGGCGGGCTGAAGTTGCGCCGAGAGGGAAACCACAGAAATAAACTTTCCGACTCCTGTCGCTGACACAATACGGCCAAGTTTCTCCTCTACGCCGAGCGGCTTCCATTGTGCCGTGGTGGTCTAGGATCCGAGGAACAGCCGGGTCGTTACCTCCTGTCTACGGGAAATATCGACGAGCACTCGTACGAACAGTGGGCTTTCCTCCCTCACCGCCCTGCTCCCTGCACAATACTTCCTTCAGTACCTCCCAGTGCCCCTTTTGACGCGTCGACCACGCCTGTCTGCCGCGCAGGTGACGAGGGTAAAAATACCACGCGTCGAAACACCCCTTCCCTCGTTCACCCACTTCCCATCGACTAACGCTCGAAAGAACGTCACTGCGCAAGCTGTAGGGTGTGCTATTTTTTTTTTATCAGGCCGCGCGAGCTTCATTAAAATTTCACTGCACACTACCTCGATTACGCCGGCAGGAATGACAGAGAATCCGAAAGAGAGACAGATAGAGCGAACAGTAAACAGCTCTGGCGGCAGGAGGTGGAAGAATACACAGGAGGCAGGTGATAAAGCAACGTGTCGATGCTCGTTTGTCTTGTTTTCTTACGCGTCGCAAGATATTTATTTTATCTAGCACCGTATGTTGGTCCACATTCATTTACGTTTCAGTGGCGGGTTGGGTTAACTGCGGAATGAAAATAATGCTGAATAATACTCAGACAGGTGGAAACAATTTGAATACCACTTCCATATAACATAAAATTACACTATAAACCGATACCGGACAGCTTGTGAAATTCTAGGAGAACACTGTCTGTATTTCCACCTTAAGCCAACAGATAACAGCAAACTACATTTTATTAATTAAAGATATACGCTGCCAACATAACAACGCCTATTTAAAATTTCTTCTCAGTGAACAACCATTTTTGTTGGTACAGTCGAACATAAACAACTATAATATAAACAGTAGAACGCAAAACACATCAAAGAGACCATTCCTGTTAAAGAAAAGTAATACAATGTATTTATTCAGCAGTCCCACCTGATGCCGCTAGGTTATTTTTCTCGTATTTCTCTTTGTTATTAGCATAGAGCTGAACGGTATTAGTCTAATTGTATTTGATAACATCGTCGAGATGGTAAATCTTGACTTCTGGTTGCAAAGCGTTCTCCGTTGACAATGCTTCACTATTTATCGTATACGACCGAGCAGGGTGGAGCAGTGGTAAAAAAAAAAACACTCGCCTCGCATTCGGGAGGAGGACTCGGGTTCATTACCGGCTCCTGCCATCCTCGTTCTCCGAAATCACTCCAGACGAATGGTGGGATGGCACAGACCCTAGCAGGCTCCCTCCTCATTTGCTCCGTGTATCTCTACTAACATTATATGTCGTTCGCGGCACGTAAAAACAGCAAATAAATCTTACTAATAAACATAAATAATCTACAGCCTCAAGTACTCCTAGGAGGCGAATGTAGGAGTAAGTGTAAACATCTGTGGCGCACCTAGCAGCCGAAAAGAAAACAAAATGGCAACATACTCATAAAACAAATAAATTAAAGTATCTTACGACTGTAAAAAGCAGTAGACAAATCCACAATGGCTGCTATTTATATATAACTGTAAAAAGAATGCACTAAATGACTAAATTAATGAATAAATGAATGACTGGTCGTTGGCGAGTAATAAGAAAGTATTTTTTCACAATTTTGCTCCAAAGTGGGCGAAAAGCTGTGAAATAGAGCTCGAAGATTTGTCGATATAGGTCGAACCCAGCGGCCTACCGTTGTAATATTTACTTAAATAGGAGAATCATAAAAATCGATATTAGCCAATTTCAGGGTTTTTCTAAATTCACTCTTTAAAAGTGAAAAGGCCATTAATGTGTTTTCGATTAACTATCTATATAAAACAGATACTTTGAGATACAGAGTTCCTATCGCTACGAAAGGATGCTTACGTAAATATCCAAAGAAACAGTTTCAGGATTTCTAAAAATTCGACTTCCAAGGAGTACGAGAAATTTCTTACTATGAATCGTCTATACAGCTTTCTCCCAATGGTGTTACCGTCATGATTTAAACTTCAATTGGATACATATATAAATGTATAAGAATAGAATAATACATTTCGAAATTCGTTAATTACGATAGTGAAAAATACGTGAAATGAGTTTTTGATTACTCCTTCATATCTAACCAGTTGAGATATCGAAGTGCTCTTAGCTTCAGAATGATGTCTACGAAAATTCCCAAAATAACATTTTAGGATATTTTCTAAATTCAATCCCAAAGAGATTAAAAGCGTAAAATGTGTTTACGATTCATACTCGATAAATATCGCCAATAACTGAGCTTGTAGGTATCGATGCAAACTTTGCTTAAGATTGATGCCACCTAGCAACAACCCACGAGCCGCCACTGCTGTAACTCCGAAAATACTACCTGAATTCATTAGCGTGTTACTCTATCTCTTATCGCTCCGCTGCTCCCACGCGTCAAACGTGGAAATTTGAAACCTGTGAAGAATCCTCTTAACGATGTTAAGGTGAAGAAAAATCATGATTTTATATTTGTATGAAAAAGTGTAAGTTTTGTTGCCGTAACTTGGGAGAACATTTTCAACTTACAAAAATGTAGCCCAGCCAGTTTTCCTGTAATGGCAAAGTAAAAGTTTGCTTGTTATTATTTAATGACCACCTTGAATCACAATATACATCACGAAAGGAAGTAATTTATGTTAAAATTACATGTCACGAGCTATGGTTTGATGTAGGCCTACATAAATACAGTTACAAAATATGTTGGTATTTGGAACAAAAGTTCTGAATTTTGGAAATTTCTTGCTACTTTTAGCCTTATAAAAATACAATAGTGTTTTGTAACGTACAGTATACTTCAAGTCGTAGTACGTGAGATGTATAGTTTCAATGTGGATTATTTCGGTATGTTTATTGGTTTTCGTGGTGTTTATGAGGTAAAAACTTACAAATATTTATTTTAAAATGCTATTGTAGAAAAACTGGCTGAGCTAATTATTGTATAGGGAAAGATCAACTCCCAAGTAACGTCTTCAAAATTAACACTTTCATACAAATACAAAATAATGACTGTTCTCAACTTGAACTTCCTTAAGGGCGTTCACGTGGCCGAAATGCATAATTTTATATTTCCACGGTAAAATGTTCATTTTAAAGACGTTATTTGCGACTACATTTTCCACTTGTTAAATTATTTTACCTCTCATAGTTTTCCCGCACCGGCATTTCAGTCAGAATTTGCTGTTACGAAACATAGGAATAACACAAACCAATTGACTTCTCGAATGAAATAATTGACACTGAAATGATATATTATGGGGCGTATGCTACAAGACCTAAAAAAACCTGGAAATCATGACAATTTACATTCTTTATGGCAATTTTTAAAAAAGACAAAAAGACTTTGTTGTGTGTTTTTAAATATTTCAGTATGTTGCCCATAATATATCATTTCAGTGTAAATTATTTCATTAATGTAAGTCACTTGTTTTTTTTTTTTTTCTTATTCATGTTTCCGTAGCTTGTAAATTCTGACTTAGACATGCCGGTATGGGAAAACTATGAGAGATAAACAATGTTTACAAATGGAAAATCTAGACACAAGTGACGTCTGTAAAGCGAACATTGAGTCATGCAAATATATAACATTATGAATTTTTGCCACGTGAACAGCCTTAACAAAAATATTTTGGTGGGACGCAGACAGGGTAGGTTCGGCTACCGCAAGTGTAGTGGAGTGGAAACATGCTAACGAGATGCCTCGCTCAGGAAATGAACCTCAGGACGGACAATATTGTTGGCGTGGAGTAGCGAGATAAGACCAGCAACCAGGAGGGTTCTCGCCGTTTCATTAATGGTCGGAACGTGTTCCGCAAGAGACGGTGGTTACCAACCGAACTTGGCCGAGCGAGGTATCGATGGTCGATGTTTCCCTGCAGATAGAGACCTCGAGAGGATACTTGGTGAGTTGGGAAGCGAGCATTTTCTACGAGGAGTCCGGGGAACCATTCTTTTTCGCATTTGTGTTTATCGCCTGCCTAGAAAACCGAAAGCGATCCTCGACGCTCGTTTAAACATTTATTATACTCTGTGGCGGCTCGTAGTTTGTTGCCAGGCAGGGCACAAGCTGCAGAGAACTGTATAGTACTGTACACTAGTTGACGATACAGCTGGTCTGTAGGTGCCGCTTATCACTGACTGGTAGAGCTACAATTTTATGGCGAAAAGACATTTGCAACATTTGGTTTCCATGCCATGCGTTATGTGCACATCTGCAGCTCTCTTACATCGTCTGTGATTGGATCATTTGACTCTCACTTGCCTTGGCAAATTACAGTCGCACGGAGTCACAATAAACATATTAGATTGGTGCAGTCAAATGCGAATCGTGTCTGAATAAAGACACGCTGCCGATAACGATGAAGCAGAGCTACCGACGTGCACGTAAGACACTGAAACAAAGTGTGGCAAAAATCTTTTCGCGACGAAATCGGGGTCCTATGACTTTTCACAACAGAACAAGTAGCCAGTTGATATTTCACGGCCATTGGTATACGGCGGCGCGTTCACAGAGTGTACAGTTCTCGGCAACTTGTGCTCTCCCTGTCAACAACCGTCGAGCCGCCAGTGATTATACTTCCCTTGAAGGCGGTTTTCGTCGCAGTTCCATTTGTAAGATCTCACTTCATTCACCTTTGATTCTGCAGGTTAGGAATTGACGATGACAGGCTTCCTGATCCCGTAATCAGAATCATTGCAGAAACGGTGAAACAAGAATCCTTGTAGTGACGCGCGCGCGATCCTCTTGGGCCTTAAAGATAATTTTTTTATTTTACCTTGAAAGCAGTGACGATGCACGGTGACTTTTCAAAGGAAGCGATATTATATACGAATGTATAGTACAGTCTGAGTACGTGGCATCAGTGTGACTGAATGATAAAATAATAAAAGTATTTTCATATTACGGATATTTTGTTACTAACGTATTATTCGTCGTATGCAGCTTGTAGACTGGCGAGTGTACCTATCCGTACCAGTATCGCTCAACAGGTAATTCAAGAATTTTGTGTAGTTATTGCTAAGTACCACTTCGCATAAAACACACCTACACCTAGCCATTACCTGATTGTATTTTCCATGTTGGGTGTCTTCAAACGAGAAAGTGATGGCAGATGTCTAGTAACTTATTACTGAACACATGGATATTTCACATTATTGCCTGTCGACAGGGTAGAATTTACTGGCTTATAATACTCAACGGAACATATTCGTTGGAGTTATTAACTGCATCTTTGTGTGCTTGCATTACAGCAGGGGCCCTGTCTATTGCAATGTATGTGAGCTTAGTGAAGCCTCCTTTTTTTGCGTTCCGTTATGGCAACCGTCTGTTCGTTGACCACCACAATTCGAAAAAGTTCGTAATGATGGCTCAAGTCCAATCGATTTTATAGTTCATCAATTTTGTTCCTTACGTCGCTAATTCCCACTTCTCTGAGATATTTTTATTGTTTAGAGGCGCATCAACACAAGTGTCCATAACCTCAAATTATCTCAGCGCCATGATGGAATGCCCAAAAATCCGGCTTCGGCAACATATACAAGCCATCTCATGACTATTCTTACCTCCACGCATTACAGGATAGTAGCCATTTTACAATTGACACATGGTTGGTTGAAAAAAATTGTCCATCAGGCGCGCACTCATACTGCCGGCCAACAGCAGAAGTCAGATGAGAATATAGTAATTAGGAATCCAGAGTTTGTTGTCAAGTAATAATGCAAAATTCGCTAGTCTCTACTCGTCACGCCGAAACTGCTCACCTGACGTGCAACTATTTTTTCATTGACGACTCGCCAGAACTTAATTTGATATGGCAACCCTTTCGTTTTCGAGGAAAACATTTATACAGGTTGTTCAGAAATTCATATTACAAACTTCTAGGGCTAGTATAGTGGACTGAGTAGACAATATTCTGAATAGGAAGCCATGTCCGGAAACGTACCGTTTCCGTGCAACAGCCATTACAATGTGACGACGAATGTGCCGGTGTTGTTTTGCAACCGCATAGGACGGCAGATGATCACCTCCTTCTTCTTCTGCAATGAGTCAAACGTCAGTTAATCTGTACCTTACTTCACACCTCATTTGACATGGTGCTCTTCTGACGTCATACCGTCTATACGGTTGCAAAACCACACCGGCACATTCGACACATTGTAATAACTGTAGCACGAAAATGGTACGTTTCCGGACATGGCTTCCTATTTTAAAAATTGTACACTCGGTCCCCTCTACTAGTCCTAGAAGTTTGTATTATGATTCCCGAACATCTTGTATGAGTATTTGATCAGGTTATTTTAAAACTTTTTTTAATGAGACACTTGAACGTATCTTGTATTATTTTCGGGTTTAAACTATTACAAAGTAGCAAAGTATCGCAGCGGATATTAATTACGTATTTTCTACAAAAGACTCTACTATAATCACATCACTTCATCTCATTTCACTTAGAGTCGATGATGCAAGTGGTGAGCAAGCAAAAATCAGCCTTAGCGCCTGCGCACCTTGACTCCGGTCACGCTGTTGTGTTTCGGTGACTGAAATTATGCTATATGAAACTGTTGCCAACATGCCCGGTTATGACTCTTCTTTTCTACGCCATTACTAATTATTTATCTATCTAGAACTTGACGGCCTCAGAGGAGATAACTTGGGCTATAAGACGAAGGCGATACTCCGGTGTTTCGCCATTGCCTTCCGCAGGTATGTAGGTGTAGTAACAAACACAACACAATTCTGAACCTGAGGAGGTAGCATAAACGGGGCGGTTAACTGAAAATGTTAATAGTTGAAAAATTTTTTTGTACGAGATATGGTTTGATTTGTAGGCATAAGTTATATTGTGAATATTTTTTCTGCAACAAATTTTTTTTAGCTTTTATAGTTTTTGTATTATGCCACATTCAAGTCAAAATTAAAAAAAAAATGGTTTTACGCATTAAAATAAAAACCAACTTACTTTCCGAAATGGAAAAATTCACACTGAAGAACAGTGCCAGGAACTATGACGTAAAAAGTATAAAAACAACATTAATTAGTTTTTTTTTATTTTTAAAATTTTTTTAATAAATCGGGGGTTTTATTTTAAATACATTATTTTTTTTAAATACAAAAAAAAAAGAAATTGAGGTTTGCAAACATGTAGTTAGTTTTTCTTTAATTCATAAAACCACTTTTTTTTTTTTTGGAAATTTTGACTTTAATATGATATAACACAAAAACTATTAAAGCTAAAAATTGTCGTTATAGTAAAAAATAGTCACAATATATATCTGCAAAGCAAACCATATCTCGTACAAATAAATACAAATTTTAAAGCAATTACAATTTACAGTGAACCGCCCCCTTAAGGGACCACCCCACCTGTGTTTTAAATGCGTTGCATCGAGTAACGGCTATTTTTTTTTTACGAAACTATTTTACGCGCATTCTATGTGTATATCTGGAAACGAACGCACACTTCAAATTACGTCGCTATAGTTTTAAAAATTCTGCACGTTTATTAGAAACATCATTTTCGGGCTCCTCAAAATAGCCAAAAATGGTATTTCCAGACTGCCGTACCAGGAAAAATAACAATCGCGTTCGAAAAACACAACTATAGAAACAAGTGATAGACTTTGGACAACGTTGTCTACAAATATATTAATGTGGTCACCGCTTAAAGTCCCGTAGGAAAAAGGATAATATTAATGGACTCCACGCCAGCTCGCACAAACAAACGCAGCTTATCTAGGGAGGCCCATTAAATTTCATCACTTATGCTGAGAATCTAACCCGGAACCTTAGCCTGACCGATCAGGAGTCTATTTTGTTTTAACTTGAATAATGCTTTGCACAATGATACAGCTCAACGATTTAATCACTGGGCCAAACATTCTCACCTGTATGACAATTCTAATTCACGTGAGCCTGTTTAATGTAATTAGACGAATTTAAGTGACTTGTTTACGGACAAATATAAATTGTCACTTAGCCGGACCGGGGAATCGACACCAGATCCTCACGTACTATAACCATATGTGTAGTCAATTATGATACGGAAGCCGGCACCATTGAGCCAAACGATCTGACGGCTATGAGAAGGTACCTGAAAAATTCGCGTTTTCTTTAGGGCACAAGGTAGGATTGAAACAACGATAAGTTTGTGTCCCTTTCGCAATTGGCCCTAGACTTATTCCATTCGACACCTCTAACAGTGCGCCGAGACAATGATAGATAGAGACCTGAAAAATTCGCGATTTCTTTTACACTCAAGCTAGAGTTCCAGCAACTATAGGACTGTATCACGTTCATAATTGACCGTTGACTTACTCGACACTTCATGGAAGTAGCTGAGCCAATAATACAACTGTATCTGGATACAGGCCCATTCCACTGTGTCAGCGAGCAACTAATAAACAGCTGCTGTCTGCACGATTTCACATATATTCTTGGAGATTAGCCTACAGGTCAGTGAACCCGCGAATTTTTCCGGTCTCTAATAATAGAGAATCAACTACATGAAGGACCATCATTGTGTTATCACAAGAAGCTATTATTTCGCGTATTCATCTGGTAGCAGTCTAGACTTCTCAGTCCTATACACGAACTGGGCATTGTCGATTGTTCATTGGCTTCTAACCATGCATGCGGGTACCACGTGATTTCACCACGAGTTATTTCCTTATTTATTACTGGTCTGCAGTCGTCAAATGTGTATCAAAACAAATGTTGTCCGATCACAGTGATGACAGAGAAGTATACGTTGTTGACGTTCAACCTGACCTAGAATCACTACGCGAAATAATCGTACCTTTAGTTATCACTGTGTTAGCGAGCAGCCAATGAACGGCTGTTGTCTGGTTCTGTGAACACATATTCATCGAGGCTATAGTCTACAGGTCAGTGAACTCGCGAATTTTCCTCGTCTCTAGCAATTTGTAGAGACATGTAAAATTAGCGGTATTCCTTACCACCAGGCTAGACTCCAAATTGTTATATATACTCGTCCAACTTTCCCTATAAATGCCGTGGCCTGCCGGGTAAAATGCATTTGTCCAATAATTAAAAGTTGCAGGTTCACTGTTAAAAATTTCCGTAAATCACGGAAATATTTACAGAAAAGTACTGTAATTTTACGGAAGTGGCTTCCGTAATTTTTTGTTTACGGAAATTTGTCCGTATTGCCAGTTTACGGATGTTTGACCGTAACTTTCCATAGATTCATGGAAATATGTTTCTACAATTTAAAAGTGTATTTTACTGTGTTTCTTAAGAAAAGTGGTATTAATAATCAGTATGAATCCTGGAGTTAATGTGCATGCACAATGGTGTTAAACGAAAAGAAGACAAGACGAGTTACGGCAACAGAAGTTAAGCACTGCTTTCTGGTTGTCAACACTTAGCCGTGAAGAGAAGAGCAATACAAACAAGGACTCTATCGCATATGGACAAAGAGCCGAACAGTCCAATACGTGACTGAAATGTTCCGAGTAGTGACCACGTGGGCGTTTTGACCCAACTGGGAGCAAATCCGGCATAAGGTTCATTTGAATAGTAACAGTCCCCCCCCCCCTCCATCGAGGGTGCTGCTATTGGCCTACAGGGCCATTAGTGGAGGGGTGTCTTTAGCTGGGATTGGTTATTGGGGTCTTTCGGTACGAATAACACCTAAGTGCCATAATGTCTGTGATTGGCTGAGGGCTTAAGCACCACCTTATAACTAGAGACATGAACATTTCGCGAAAAGAAATTTGCCTCACTTTGTGTCAGTGACTTGTGTGCACGTCTGCAGACTTGCTTCACGGTCAGAGATTGGATGTTTTGACATTCGTGTGTCGTGGGGTTTTACATGCAAATCACAGACGTGTGGTGTTAAAGTAACCTTATTGTGATTGGTACAGTCAAATGAGAAACGTCACAGTTCAAAGGCACGCTGCCAGTATCTATGAAGCAGAACTGCAGACGTGCACATAAGGCACTGGAACAAAGTGGGGCAAAATTCTTTTCGCGAAAAGTTCATGTCTCTACTTATAACATACCTTTCTAGCCTACCCCACTCAATGGCCACATGCATGTTATATTCTCCTTGCTTCATCACAGCTGAAAAAAATCGCATCTGTTCTCTGTGTTTCACACTAGGGGGTATACACCTTTATAGTTATTTATTTCTATAGAATAAAATATTTTTCTCATAATGTAACAAATGAAGTTCTCTAAAATCAGGATGTCAAATACAAAAGTTGTCTCACATTAAGTTGATATCTCACCCCTGCATGGAACTCACTCACTCATAAATTGTCACTGCGGTACAACAGTTAAGAGCTTCTGCCTATCAATAAGAAGGTAGTAGGTTCAAATCCCATCATATTCGAAACATTTTTCAGTTTACTAAATAGTCCATCAGAATATCGAGAAAACATAGTTAATAAGGAAATGTAGTATTTCAGGAAAATGGAGTGCTAGTAGATTAAAGAAAGTAAATTTTTTTTTGCGGAGAACGGATTGTCCTGAATTTTACGGGGGGTTCCGTTATCAAGAAAAACTGAGTGTCCGTTAATTTACGAAGATTTCTGGATAATTTTTGCCAGTACGTTTCCGTAATTTCATGGAAATTTTTCTAAGTGTTTGAGTGACCAACCTGCTGTAAAGTTTTCACATTCGTAGCTAACATCACAGAGGCTATGGCCAATGTAATCTCATACTATAATTGCTAAGTATAGTCTGTTACCATATAATAAAGCGAAATTTGCATGTCCCTAGCTATGAGTCCATGGACGTTGTATCTTCCTGTACGTCATGTCTCAAGAAGCAAATTAGAGCTCTATGGCCAGGTGTAGCCCGTGTTTCGTGGATCACGTCTATTGTACAGAGAATGATATATTAAATACACTGCTGCAGACTGCGTGTCCCTGTAGGAATGTCGACCGCTCTCTCTCTCCCTCATAGTTGCTCGCGACAAGCGAACTGCGCCCATCTCTCACGTCCCAATTACCGGGACGCCAATTATCCGTTAATTGCCTTTACGCCACCCCGACTCGTTTACCAGCACCTTCCTTCCCTAGCGACCCACCAAAGATAGAGAAATATCACTACCTCACATGTTGCAGTTGCAGTTCTAGCACTTCAAGAGTAATCGTGTACCATGCACATACTTGCACAGGGGCGGCTTTAGCTTTGGGTTTCGGACGGTGCATTTCTTAAAAAGTAGGTATACCCACTCCAAAAGTAAAAAGGGGGAGCTCCGGGTGTCTCACCTCGGGAAAATTTTGAATTTTAAGGTAAAAATATGTGTTTCAAAGGAGTTTCCTAACCAAAAGTTTTAATAAATCACTTAAAGAAATTGTAACACTTACAGGATAAACGATACTTTAAATTATTTCACCCCTGGTTCGACTCCTGTACGTACAGTATGTTAATAATAATGATACCCTAACATTTTATATATGAGATGAAAACCTCTTCGTGTTTCCCGCCTTCGGGCAGAGTTACATTGTGTAGGAGAGAAGACTGGCCTGAACGTTGGGTCCGCTGCTCGACTAGCTAGACGTGTCTGTCGCCCTCCAGGCCGAAGAAATGGATTAGTTGAGTGTGAAGCATTGACAGAATGAAAAAGGCAGGAGAAACGGGAGTTCCTCGAGAAAACCGCCGACTATCGGCAACGCCACGTTTCCCACATGCGAAGAATCTGTGCTCGGACCCACCGGGGATCGAACCCGGATCGCCTAGATGTGAGGCGAGAGGTCTAAACCCTCGACCATCGCGGCATCTCCAGAATATTATATATATACGGACCTGAAAAATTTGCGTTTTCTGTTGGTCACAAGTTAGGACTAAAGAAACTGTATACGTGTGTTGCTTTTGCTATTTACCCTTAACGTATTTGAAATTATCTTGGAGGGTGCTAAGCCAACAATAAAGAAGCAACCAAATGCAGTGCTAATCATGTGGTAACACTGGGCCAGAGGGCAGCTAACGTACATGTTGTCTGTTTGAGTTCACATATATTCTTGGAGGCTAACCTACACGTCAGTGAACCCGCGAATTTTTCCCGTCTCTACTTATACATCGCAAAATGTTAGTTATTAAAAAAAACGATCAACCTTTTGACATAAACGGTTATTTAGAACAGTATAGGTCGTTCAGGATAAAGTGAGCACTAAAATGTTAACCTTTCAAAAATACCATTAGTAGTTACTGAATATTATTCAACATTAACAATAGTTATCTTTCTGCTTGTGTGGTTGGCAGCGATTTGCCGAAAATAGTTCCGTGTATTTTCCTGCTTAAATACAACAATACTAAATTAAAATCAACTGAGTTAGATATACTTCTATTTTGCATAATTAACAAAGTTTTATTTATCAAACTATAAAGATTCCTACCGACTGACAAATTTATCTTACACGTGCAAACATCAAGTGACGAGTCCATAGAGGTTACACAATTCCCGTCGTTAGTCGTAACGCGCGGATAGATACGAACTGGCTGAAAATAGAAATTTTCCAGGGCTTCTTTGAGTGCTCACTTTATTCCGAATCACCTATACCTAATTCTCTCACAGTTTTTCATATTTACTGCCTATTAAATGTTTACATGTATGACTAACAATGTGGAAAATGTTCAAGTTGCTTGTATATAATAGTCCACGTGAATATCAAATAACAATAATGTAATATGTGGCCTTTGAACGATTCTTGCAATTGTTTCCTATTATAAACAGAACAGTATATTTGGACATAAGCCATTACGAACGAATGTTTCCGTGTTGCAGAAAAACCCTCTGTTGTCCTCGTGAGAAGCCTACTATTTTTTAGCCTATTTTTGTCTGTGTTGTGTCTTGCTTGTGCTCACATCCATTCGTGTCTCTCGTCATTTGTGTTGTTGTTCATCCAGATGTTGCCTTTTTCACACACTCCATTTTTTGTCGGTTTATGTTTTTTCGTCTGTCGGTTTATTGCTTTTTGTGTCATCTTTCTCCAGCTGACTATGTTCCACTTGGGAATTAATTTTGAATTGTTTCGAATCTGATTTTATCCTTGTGTCGACTTCTGGGATATGACTACATTCATTTCAGAAATTATTTGTAAGTTTTATGTCTGTTGACCACAGTTTACTGGCGCTTTTTTTGTTTTATTGTTGGGGTTTTCTGCAATACGGCAACACTAGCCCGCAAAGGCGAGTGTCCAAAAAAACTGTTATGTTTATAGTAATGTAAAATGGTTAGAGACACTGGGAAATCGCGGGAATAGTTGACTGTTTGCTAGGCTCCAACGTGATGTATATAACACTGAATGTTTAGTATCAACGTTGGCTATCGTTTATTTGTAGCATTTTTTCTCTCTACAACAGGCCCAGTTAGAACTGCACAGCTTGGACATACAGCGTGTGTGATTTGTCCCAAAACTGTTCACACGTGTCACGGTTAATATACTATAGTTTATTGGAGGCTATTTTAAACATTTTCGCGATTTTCCAGTGTGTCTAAATATGGTACACATAATGTACTCGTGCGATCTACAGTAGTTCTCGGTCTTCAAAGGACCAATAAACAAATTTATTGCATTACAACCCGTAAGTCATTAGTGTAGCATGCAAAATTTGTGTTATTATTTGGGAGACTTAATATACCATAAGAGTCATACACAGCAGGCGCTAGATGCCACGTCTGAGGCACAGGCAGGCGATTTAGAGCTACTCTGTCCATTCCTAGATTGCAGCTTGTGTCACTCCGCCTGTTCGTGTGAACGGCGTTGGCTGTGCAGCAAACCGTCGCCATCGCACCACCTCCGCGTGTTTCGCGAGCTATCGACTGGCGACAAGTGGAGAAACGGAATCACGCTTCGCTGTGGAGGAAATTGAATTATGACAGACGTTGGCGTCGTCGCGTAAGTCGTAGTTAATCCATTCCATGCACATATAGTATTTCATGGGCACATAGTGATATTATATTATATCACTCTGTGCGAATGAAATACTACATGGGCATGGATATTACAGAGGATTAAAAAAGCGCAACTGAAATATTAAATCACGTAGCCTGAACCACGGCCGTAGAAGAACAGGTCTGGACACTCGCCTGAATATTTGACCCCCTTGTTGTTTGGCTGTAGTTCACCAAGTTACCGAGAATATTGTGTTTTATTGGCGCTGATGTTACGGCGGTCGGTCTAAACTCCGCCCACTTCCTTTCCGCTAAGATAAACAATTTATCAAAACTTATTTTTTATCAATTTATGAAATACTTTCTTCGCTCACAATTTTAAGAAAAGGCTCCAGCATTCTTTATTTACTTTATAAATTTAACAATGGAAAAAAGTGGGCGGAGTTTGAGTCCGACCGCCCGGAAAACAGCGCCAAAAAGTACGGCATTCTCGGTAACTTGACGAACTACAGCCAAACAAGGGGGTCAAGCAAAATACATTGGTAGATAGGCGAGTGTCCAGACCTGTTCTTCTACGACCGTAGCCTGAACTAAAACACAGCAATTTAGCGTAGGACCTATTTCCTGCCGCAACAAGACTGTGAACTAACCAACCAACCAATGATCGAGAGCTCACCCGTGACAGTTTAAATTTCTGCTGCAATCTTGGCCTGGATACAGTATTTTTATAAACTGCCTCGTACTTGCGCGCGGTGCGAAAGCGGTGTGCAGTGTATCGGCCGTTAGCTTTTTCCTACGGGACTTTAAAGAGGGCGTGGTACATAATTCAACGCTAAAAGCATTAACCTATAACTGTAGGTTTCTTGAAGCCAATTTCCGAAAATCAAACAACAGCAATCCTAGACAATAGTTTCTGCCAACGTTTTAAACAAAATAGTTTCCAGTGTTACGAACGTCTGAGGCACAATCTCTGACGCCGGAACCTCGTGCATTTAACTGCGGCGCAAGAGATCACGCGTAACGAATTAGTAATTCTGGATAAATATTTACTCATAAAGTTGGCTACTACCACTATCTAGGATTGAGTACTTTATCCATATTGGCTTCGAGAAAAGCGTAGAAATGAATTGATGTTTTCAACGTTTTTTTATCTACCACGCACTCTTAAGCGGTGATCCCGTTATTTTATTTACTGAAAGGGCGTAGTAAAGTCCTGCGCGTGCCTCTATATTTTCCTTTAACAATTCCAGCTGGTATTTTTTACGTGACAGCTGTCTCGAAAAGCCGTTTTTGTACTTTTTGAGGTGCCTTCAAACCATGTTTCTCAGAATATATATAAAATTCAGAAATATAGAAGCATAGTTTTAAAAGTGTTTCATTTTCGTTTATAAAGATATCGAACACACGCTCAGTAGTATTTCTTAAAAAAAAAAAAAAAAAAAAAACTTTCTTGTTACACGTTGCAACAATGTTCATGCGCGAGCTGCATAGGGCTCTTACCACAATCCGTGATGTCATTAGTCAAAACAATTCATGTGATGTCTGTTTCGTATTTGACTGCTGTATTTACCATTGCTTGCCTAATGTGGACATTTTAATTACTGGTCGAAAAAATTCTCCGCTGAAGGTAGCGACATTGTGTGCTAATTGAAGACGTCGAAGAAGCGAACATCAGCTTGTAGCCTAGTCTGCAGTCAGAAAACTACGCAAAATTCTCAGGTCTTTAGTCATTAGCAGGGCCCGGTAGTTTTCGCGAAAATGTCTTTGCTCCACTTTGTTTCAGTGTCTTACGTGCACACCTGCATCTCAACTTCATGGCTACTGACAAGAGTGTTTTTATGCAGAGCCGTTATTCATTTGACTGTGGCAATCAGAACATGGATGACTGCCACACAGCATGTCTGTGATTTGCGGGTTTAACCTCCACACGCTGGGTGTTAAGGCATCCAATCACTGACCACAAAGCCGAGATACAGGTGCGCACGTAAGGCACTGAAACAAAGTGATGCAAAAATATTTTCGCGAAAACTACCGGGCGCTAGTAATTTGAGTAGAGATGGTGAAATTTCGCGAATCCAATTACCTGCATGCTAGAATCAAATATCATATGCATACTCAAGTCCCGACCATTTGCCCACTAGCTGCTACTCAGTAGAACAGCAGACAATGAACGAATATATAGGGCTTGTATTCATAGGATATTTGATTTTAACATACAGGTCACTGAATTTGTGAAATTTTACCATATCTAGTATTTAGTGATCGATGTTTGCGAATCGTTGTTTGAAAACTCCGTCCAAGACGAGGGTAACGAATTCCGTGTCCATATCGTTAATTTCATAAATATTCTCTTGCTGGCCTCCAGTTAGTGGCAAGTTGCGGACGCATGGCTCTTATTTATGTTACGAGGCTATAACTTGCCTTTCCCCGTCACCCTAATCTCAGATGACAAAGTTGCCAGCTTTTAACAAGTTAATTTACAAGTGAAGACACCCGAAAAGGTTTTTACGTAACTGCGTACTTAGATACGTTAGAGAACTACTTACCACTGGAGAAAGAATTTCACTAGTTCAATATGTTGCCTGTTATAATTCACAGTACTGTGTATACTACGCCGATCATTAGAGCCCCGGAAATTTCGCGGATTCAACTGAGGAGAGGTTAGATTTCTAAGTCATGTACATCTTGGAAACTATTTCGATCGGGTCATTGTTTAATAAACGTGACCTTGCGGACTCCGAACCAATGGCGGACATGCGTAAAAACGCTCACGGACTCCTGCGCTACATCGTCAAATGTTCAAAAGCTCACTCACTGGAGCAGCAGCCAATGAACAAATATAGCTGAGGACAGTGTGTACACAGGACTGTGGAGTCTAGCCGTCTGGGCGTTGAACCCGCGAAATATCCGGGCCTCTACCGATCATTTATCCATTAGCTACCCTCTGAAACAGTATACAATAAACAGAAAGACGAGGCAATGGATTCTAACATGCAGCTCATTAAACTCGCCCAATTGTCCTATCCATACGTGTCACTCTATTTTTTTCACTTCCTCGTCACAGAATATTTAAGAACACAGAAGTGAAATAGGCGGTAGGACAGCGAACGCAGTCACAATGGCTTTCCTGGTCAGCAACATGGCGGAGACGCCCACCTCCAATCAGCGTAAGGTGGCTGCCCTGCTAGCCGGCAGCCAGGCCAGTAGTAAATCAGCTGTAACTTGCAGGAGACAAACATACACGGGGCTGAAATCAGCAGCCTTGATCAGCCAATATGCGGCGAAGTTTCCCGGATCAAACGAGCCGCCACATCACTTCGCGTCTGTATTACTATTTAGTCTGTGTTCTCGTGTTGGCAGAAACATCATATGACACTATTTTATATCAATTACTTATATAACTGTGGGTTACCTACATATTCAAGGTTATTTTCCAAAAACAACTTTATTTCAACATTAAGTGTATACTGCGGACTCTGATACAATATTAACCTCAATTACTTCTTAGGAATTTCTGCTTTGAGCAGTTACAAGGAAAAAATAAATAGAAGGTAGCAAAGGAATTAGACTGGTGTTCTGCCATTTTAAGAATTAAAATGTATACAGATTTAAACCGTATTTTAACTGTTTTTAAATAGAAAAGCTCTGAAATAACGAGTTGAATACTTATGTACAATGCATCTTACGAAAATATAATAAATTTAATATTCAACAATTTTTTTTATCACAGCGCTTATAATAACACCTTTGAACCCGGTCCACCGGCATCTTCGGTAAGGTTTTTGTTTTTCCTATTCCAGTTGCAACAACCTCCCTGCTCTTACACCGGCCCTCGACTCGTGGCAGACAGGAATCATTATCAGCCAATCACGTGCGAGCACAAGGCCTCACCCCGCTATCTTCTTTATTCCGAGAGGCCAGTTTATTTTACATTAACGACACTTGTACAGTAGTTTAACATTTGAAATCGTGGTTGGTCACATATAAAATGACGTACTTCCACAATACACATTATTCGAAGTTTATATTTACTCTCGCCACATAGGTCCATTTTTGCCGTGTCACTTCCTCCCCCTCCCCCCTTCCCCCTGGGCAAAGCATTTCATATAAATGGCATTACAGTAAGAGCATCTTCAACATGTTGAACTAGTTTTTTTATACATTAGTATGACAGTACCTATGTTGCACGTTATAAAAAAGTTTGAAATAAAAATCGTACAAAAGTATTTTGAAAATATATTTATCAAAAAGTGATTAAGGGTAATTTTTACTAACCGAGAAAAAAACTTTTTTGTCAAGTTACTGTATAACATCATCAATAAAATCTCTACTGTTAATTACTATCCGCATATTCAAATACATTTAATTACAAATACCTTGACTACCTTACATTGACAACATTTTCAATTACAAGAGCTACGATTTAGTGGCGAAAAATTTTTTGTGTTATTTGGTTTCAGTACCTTAAGTGCACATCTGCAGCTCAGCTTTATGGTCAGTGATTGGCTGATTTAACTCTCTCGAGCCTTGGGATTCTTCCGGCAAATCACAGCCGTGAGGTGTTGTAGAGACTTTATTGTAATTGGCTCAGACAAATGATATATGGCTCTTCATATAGACACGCTGCCAATAATCATGTAGCAGAATCGCAGATGTGCACGTAAGGCACTGAAACAAAGTGGGGCAAAATTATTTTCGCGAAAAACCAGGGTCCCTACTTATCGTGACATACTCGTGGCTATATTAATTAGAAATATATGCAAACTTGCTCGACATTTTCACGACTTGTATTACTATTTGCGCAAATAATTAACGTTGCGATGCATATATAATAGGCATTTATAGATATAACACAACAGAGAGGTGAAAAATGGATGAGGGGAGGAATGTTTACACATAAACAGCACGTAAGCAAACTATTGCGTATGAACCAAGACGTGTACATTAGTTTCACCGTCTGACCTAACTTCTTAAAGCACTCACAATGGATGCCCAGTTTTTGTTTAATTTCACAAACGGGGGTTACAATAAGTCACTGGCCAGGTTTTGTCGATCACAAGGTTATTTCTAAACGTATGCAAGCAATTAAGGTATTACATTGGCGGGAATACAAGAAAAGGTCAGCACATTTTATGTTATTTGTTAAATATGTTACTAAATGCGACGACGGTAGCGTATATTTCCAAGTGATTTAATTTTCATTGAATACGTTACTTTTTGTGCTTCTTTCTTTGATGTTTCGAATCCTTTGTGTTTAACCCAACATCGCTGTAGTTATGTTAACTGTTTAAATTATTTCGTGTCACTTAACCAGTTTCGTCTGTTAACAGCAACTTAACTCTGCTCTCGAGCAGTCTAACCAGGAGTTCATCGAGAAGCTGTAGTCGTGACATAATTAAGAGGAGTCCTTTGCGGTGTCAAATTTCCACCTTTGACGCGTGTGAACAGCGTAGTGTTAAGAGCCAGTGTCCCACGCTTGACGAGAAGCATATCGCCTCTATTCGCAGCGCGCCAAACTGGCGTGCAAGGTTTTCGTTGTAGTCTTTTTACAATGGGACTTTAAGAGATGGCCCACAATACTTTTTTTAATAGTATGACATAAAGACGAACGCGTGCCTCTCGTTTTGCACTTTTCGAATTCAGCTAACATTTTCGGAGTTACAACAGCCTAAAAAAAACCCGTTTTTAGCCATTTTGAGAGGCCCGAATATCATGTTTCTAACAAGCGTGCTGCTTTTTTGAAAAAATAAAAGCATGGTTTCACGTGTGTGTTCTTTTCGTAGGTAAACATAATGTGGATAGCTTAAGCGGTTTCGCGTGAAAAAGATTACGCGTGACACGCTGCAACGCCGTCCATGCGCCAGTCGAGGACTCCTGTTAACGCTTGAAAATTTAGCTAAGGTTACGTTTGCAACCGTCAAGCTAAAATGTTACCCTACCCACCCTACCATTGTGTCTTTTATAACAGCCAAAAATTGTATTTCGATGCTTGAATCGATCTGACCAGCCAAGTTATATAAATCATTTGACCACTTAGTGGTAATGCGTAAATAATGTGTTACTACACGCCGAGGATGCTGCTTTCTGACTGAGAAAATAGAACGATCGTGATAAAGAAGTATAAAACCAGCTCTGCGCCAAGGGCCAAGCTGCAAGGATGACATGCTAAGAGTTCGTGTGGAAATTACTCGAATTTACACAGCGCCAGCACTGCAGGAAATGGTTTCGCAAATTTATGACCCGGTGCTTGTCGATAACGTATAGGTTGCGGTTTTCGCCCACTTCCACAAGTGCGCAGTGCATCGTGCACATGGCAGAGCTCTGCGAGATACAAGAGTAGGAGATCCTATTAACAGTCAACAACCTCGACCAGAACCGCATAAGAGGTCGTTCATGTACATCCACTTAGTTGCTCTGGAGTGTTACAGACTAATAAATTAAACTGGTATTACTTAGGAAGCGTGCAATTATTGTGATTACCCTCGAATATCCAGCGTAACAGGATTTATTTTGAAAATATACTAACATGATATTAAGTGCTCGAATTGCTTATTATGTAATAATTTCGTAACCAGTAAAACGTATCTGGTCTATTTGAGGGAAAAAATTTCATTGCAACAACTTAATACCCATATTTCATATATTTCCCCTTAGAATAATAACTTTGATGACAAATTTTCTTATCTGTAGCGAAGAACATAAACATTTGTACGTAACGTTTGTTTAAAAAATAGCTTCTACCTAGTATTACTTCTAAATAATTTCTGTGCCAACGGTTTTAATGTTACCATTACAATTCACTTTAAATATAATGTCCTTGCAACAGACATTACACTGACTCAATATAAAAAGGCATTCACGTCAAATCAAATAAATAAACTTTTTAAATTCTCATGCAGTTAAAATTCCAACAGTTTTACTTCCCCTGTTCTACTTAGCAGACGTCATGACCATTATGTACAAGTACAGGCAAAAAAATTAAAGCAGCACAAATTTTGTTTAGCTGACTAGAATAATAAGACATAGCGCACCTTTACAAACGTGTCTACACAGCCATGTCAGAATCCGAGAGTTTCTTACGTAATCGTTTCAACTAAATTGTCATCATATCAGGGGCCGTGATTTGCGGGTAGAACCACTAGTGTTAAAAACATCCAATCACAGACCATGAAGCAGAACTGCAGTTGTACACTTGCGGCACTGAAACAAGCTGGTACGTTTTTTTTTTTTTTTTGCAAATATTTCTGGCCCCTATTTGTAAACCTAGAAGCACCTGATGCCTCGAGAACTCTGTCTTTTAAGAATGAGAAAAACTATTACATACAGGGCCAGATTTACCACTAGGCCCACTAGGCTCGGGCATAGGATGCAACAAGGAGAAATGTGAAGAATTTCCCATCACTGGTTTTAAAATTGCCGATATGGCGACTAGAAAAAAATGCAATGGCTTCAATTTTCTCTCTACTAATATTTTATTATCTATGATTTACGGTAATTTTCAAATAACAGCATTAGAGTTAAGCTAAATAACTATTATGTCATAACTATTATTGCTGTTACACATAGCAATAGGACAGAGCATAGTAATTTTAAATCATGCGTTGTTGTAAATGCAAAAAGACGCGACTTGGTAAGCAAGGATGGAAAAGAGGGGCTGCAGGAGGCTCTTTCTCACAGGCCTAGGGCACCTAGACGCATAAATCCGACCCTGATGACATATATTACAGGATAACGGTATTTCTATAGATTAGTAGCAATAGCGGGAGAAATTCTCAGCGCTGGTTGTTGTGGGAACGAAGCTTCGCGGTTGGGGACAGAATATAAGTACATATTGGTCAATAAATCAAATCAGAAACTTTATACGACAAAAGGTTACGTTACACGCGATAGACGTTCGTGACAACAGATGATTCCCCATTAACCAGTGGCGTGTGGTGATCAGGGACAAAGTAAGCTGGTGTTTGCTCAGTACTGTGACCAGTAATAACCGTGCAACTGGGTCTAACAGAACGTAATGCGGCCACTAATTATTTAGCTGCAAAGCACCCATTGCAAACGCAGTTTGACATCCTCTGCACAACTACACTCTAAAAATAAAAATTGTTTGTAAAATTGCCACACGTGCGTATAGGAGCGCTAAGAAAGTAGCTTTGGTAGAATAGTTTCCCAGACATCCATGGTAGCATTCCTACACTTTTTTATAAAACAGTCAAATGTATACTGAAGTTACCAGACTTGTATTGTAACAACTGTAAAGGTTTGCATATTTACAAAACGGAAGTATGTTCACTGCCCCATACTGCTTCTGGGATAATAACTTCCTAAACATTTTAGGAAGTTTTTTTACAGTGTACATCTTAGAGGCTCACGTGTACACGAGGGAGTAAGCAAGTACAGTTACGGATAAACGTAGCTTACCTTGAAACACTTATCAGCTCACACCACTGCCACTAACTTATTTGTTCAGTTTCTACAAAAGTTTTCCTTGGCGATATATTTCCAGCTTATCTTCTTCACACCCGCAAATGGCCAGTTATTACGGGCATTAATTTTTTCCAGAAAATAATTTAGCCCCGGTTTGTTTCAGTATCTGCAGCTCTGTTTCATAATCAGTGATTGTAGGGACATGAACTTTTCGCGAAAAGAATTTTGCCCCACTTTGTTCCTGTGCCTTATGTGCACGTCTGCAGTTCTGCTTCATAGATATTGGCAGCGTGCCTTTGAACTGTGACGTTTCTCATTTGACTGTACCAATCACAATAAGGTTACTGTAACACCACACGTCTGTGATTTGCGTGTAAAACCCCACGACACACCAATGTCAAAACATCCAATCTCTGACCGTGAAGCAAGTCTGCAGACGTGATAACAAGTCACTGACACAAAGTGAGGTAAATTTCTTTTCGCGAAAAGTTCATGTCTCTAGTGATTGGATGCTATACCTCTCACGTGTCTTGAGGCTCTACCCGCAAATCTCAGACGTGTGATGTTGTAGTAACCTTGTTGTCATTGGCACAGTAAAATGAGAGACGTATTTACACAAATACACGCTGCCAATAACCATGAAGTAGAACTGCAGATGTGCACGTAAGGCTCTGAAACTAACTCGGGAAAAATACTTTCCGCGAAATTTCGTTGTCCTAATTATATAACAACGGATTCGAATCTACCCCATAAGTTGATTAAAACATGTAGCTACAACTGTGAACAAAGTTCAAATTAAGCTACTGTTGGAAAATTAGAACATGAATTAATAGTTGCAAAGAGAAAATGCCACAAAATAAATATTTGTAAAGATTTTTTTTTAAATATTTGTTGACTTCAGATGTGGGCTCTATACGATGGTATAGTAAGGCAGTATTTGACAATAAATTCTAAAATAATACAAGAGGACAAATAATATTAAATCAAAAAGCAAATAAAGCCAGGAACTTAACAACAATTGCGGTCATTTGTTCTGATATTCTGTCCCAAACAACACTTTATGATATTACTAAATGTACATTTTCAAAACAGGGCTTATTAGTCACAGTAACTCGAAATGCTGACGAATGTCTTCGATAAGATGTTCGAATACATACGTGTCATAATTGTAAAACCCTTTTCATCCTAATTTCACCGGCATACAAACGCGAAATAATAAAAATATTGTCAATATTGACTTACAGTATAAGACGCTATAGACAACGGAAAATATATACACTGTGCTGGGATAATATATTCGAGTACTGTTCACATTCAATAAATCATTAAGTACCTTGTTTATATTTTATAAGAATCTTAAGAACCCTCACACTTATTAACTATCAACATTTTCGTTCATCCAAATACAATTGGGTAATGCTCAACAAAAAACTTAAAATATTAGCAAACATTTTATACTTGTGAATATTCCTAGCAAAAACACTGATTCTTTGTTATTTATAATTAATTTGTAACCTTAACCCATATAATCAAATACACCATCGCAAAACAATGATTATACTGGTAATGAACGGCAAATCTGCTCGAATTAATTCTGTGTAATTATTACCTAATTTCAGGGAACTCTAATAAATGAAAGAGCTCTGTACTTCAGGATGAAATTGTTCCGATGTTTTTTGTCTATTGATGGGTTCAAAAGTGAACGTAGTTTCTGCGTACAACAAGTGAATAGTATACATTTTCTGGTCTGACTAATGTTAATTTATTACAGCTATGATGCGCAATTTATTTACCCAGATCCTGTATACGAGGTGAAATTAAGTAACCCCTAGGTCGAGTCAGTAGATCGATTTATATTGTAATTCCCTTCCTAATGAGAACAACCACTAGCCAATCACGGCGGCAATTTTAAGCGTGTGGGGTGATGTTCTCTTGAAAATCCCATCGTGATTGTAAAAGGGGGGAAGGGGGCGGGGTCACACTGTTACATGCCCACTTCCACATCGACCAATTTGGATTCGAGTACCGCCATTCTACGTAAATTACCAAACGGCGAGGGAAAATTAACACGTTAAACACAGGTTACAGGATGATTTACGATGTGCTAAAATTAACCACACATATAAAATGACAACTTCAAGACGAATGTACATTATATAATATAGCCTATGTCACGCATCATAGTGTGTGTTTACGTCTAAGAAAGCAGTGTTTTATGGCACTAACTAGTTTGCCCTTTCAGCTCATTTGTATCCAACCCACACTTGTATAAATACATACTGCGAAGTAACTAGAAAAGTGTTAATATTGCACTGTTGCTAACATATACTGTTTGAGGCCACAATATATATTTATGTATTTATAAGTAGGCCCTACAAACTAGACAACTAAAAAATTCGAGTTTCCTTTTGGGCACACGCTAAAATTCTAGCAACTGTATGTCCGCGTCACTTTCGCAATTAGATGTAGTTATGGAAAAAAAAAAAAAGGAACTAACCTACAAAGTCATTCATTTTGAGATCCTCATAACAAGCAAAGGATAAGGTACCAAGTATGCCCCAGAAAAAGATCAAGTGATAAATCATAATATTTGCAGGATAAAAAGAAAGGGTCCATACAAGGCTTAGATACATACAGTAGACTATGGCCTTGAATATCACAGTTCCAGTGAACTGTGGGTTGGTTTATTTGTCTATAACTAAGTCAAATTGGCCCTTGACTTATTTGTAGGGCCACGATTTTGTCGCGAAAAGATTTTTGCCCCACTTTGTTTCAGTGACTCACGTGCACATCGGCAGTTCTGTTTCAAGGTTACTGGCAGCGTGTCTTTGTTCAGACACGTTTCTCATTTGACTGCACCAATCAGAATAATATTATTGTGAGTCTGTACATCTATAATTTGCCAAGGCCAGTGAGAGTAAAATCATCCAACCACAGACGATGTAGCAGAGCTGCAGGTGTGCACATGACGCATCGAAACCAAATGTTGCAAAAATCTTTTCGTCATAAAATCGCGGCTCTACTTATTTGGCACCTCCTGGAAGTCGGTGAGCCAGTCAAAAGTTAGCAAAACGGAGGCATATATGGCTATGACAGCGCGCAGCTAATGAACAGACACACGCAAAATTCGCGTTATTTTCTGACAGCTGACTAGACTGCAAGTGACTATAGGCTCGTTCGACGTCTCCCGCTGGCCGATATTGTCGTGACTTGCCGCGGAGAACGCTTACACGGTAGAGAGGCCAATCTCTGTAAAGACGTAACACACGTAAATGAACACACGAAAGTTCGTTGCCAATAGAATCACAGATTATGCTCTGCTATGTACCTATAGGGAAGTGAAGTTTAGTCTGCTACCAAATGATAACGCGAATTTTGCACGTCTCTGCTAATGAGTAGCTACTTTCTGCTCGAGTTTAAAGATTTTCTTGGAGGCTAGCTTACAGATCTGTGAACCGGCGAATTTTTCCGCTCTCTAGTACAAACAGGAAAAATTCATGAATTAATTTCAGCATAGCCCATACTTCTACTTTATCAATTGGCTCACTGTTCATTCGAGAATACTGAGCCAATACCTAACCTGCAATTAAACGAGGATCTATTGCCGTTTTTCCTGGTCTGAGGTAACGCGATGTCCACTAAGGGTAGCAACCAATAAACTGATAGCTGATACCCGTAAACGCATATTAAATTGAAGTATAGATAGCCTACAAGTCTCTGAATTGACGAACATTTATTGCTGCTTAAATAGGCATTGCAATATGCTCACTTTTCATTAAAAAGCATATCGCTTTATTACGCACTTATTATAATATGTGAATATTTCTTAATTTGCTGTGGTATTTTCGGATCGGGCCTTCTTTTAACGACTATAAGCGTATTACTAGACTAAATTGGAACTAGGAGTTATTTAATCATTGTTACATGGTGAGAGATAATTATTTTCTGAAATTTTTAATGTGCTTTATTATTTCATAACTACGCAATAATATTTCGAATACAATGAGCGTAATAAAAGGTAAGGTAATTAACTAAGTCCCTATTGCAATATTTTCCAATAAATCTTGCCAACGTTTGAATAAGGAAGAAATTAAGAAAAATCAGCATGACTAATGACACGGTCTTTTAAATCAATGTAAAGCCTTTGGTAATCAGTTTTTATTCCATGATTTTCTTTTGGAATGCCTGCACTCTAAATGAGAATCAGTTGTTAGCGCTCTGAGCTCTCCAATAACTGGTGGCTTTCCCTGATCCCCGGGTATGTGTACAGGACGAACAAACCAATAACGGTAATCTATTGCCGCTCAAAGCTCTGTTTAAATGACCAGAGACCCGTATAGTACGCTTGTTTAACGACGACACACTCTTGTGTACAGTCTTTCTTCAATACTGTTTATTGGCTGTTATTTCAGTGAGTTTCCAGTTGCACATATGGCAAGGTAGTCTGTGTTACATCCAGATTTGCTATAGACTTATAGTCCTTCAATTCACTAAGAGTGGACCTCTAAAAATTACCGTTATTGCCAGGGCTGTCATACTAAGAGCTGCGGTCGTCTACTAGCGACAGCTTTATGGTCGTTCCCAATGGAACTCTTCCTTTTAAATCAAACTATGCTGAGTTTCATTGTGAAGTCAATTCCAATTTTCGCTTGTGGCAGACATCGCCGTTTTAGATTGTTTTCTTCGCCGTCATTCCGTCGAAACTTTCAGGCAGGCAGACAACAGGTGCAGTTCTCCTAATAGCGTGCTTGTTGTTCAGGATGGGTCAAAATATATCATATGTCGAGCACACGATTTTCCGCTAAAAGAATTCTGCAACAGTTTGTTTCAATGCCTTGTGTGCACATATGCAGCCCTGCTTCATGGTCAGTGATTGGCTGTTTTTAACTCTCAACATCTAGGGTTCTACCCGCAAATCCCAGACGTGTGGTGTCGCAGTAACCTTGTTCCTGTTGGCACAGTCAAATGAGCCACGTCTGTGCAATAATTAGGGGCCGGAGAAATTCGCGGATTCAATTATCTGCATGCTAGAATCAACTATCCTATGCATACTCGAGCCCCTACCATTTGTCCATTACCTGCTACTCATTCAGACAGCAGACAATGAACGAATAGACAGGGCTTGAATATGCATAGGCCAATGGATTCTAGCCAGCAGGTAATCGAATCCGCGAAATTTTCCGACCCCTAGCAATAATACATTTTGCCAGTAACAATGAAGGAAAGCTTCATATGTGCACATAAGGCATCGAAACGAACTATTGAAAAGTTATTTTCGCGAGACATTTTGGGCTCTAAGCATAGGCTGTTAATATATAATCAAGACGAACGCCTGACAAACGTGGAAGTACTCAAATACGCCCCTTAACGAGGTATGCATGAAAACTTCTGTAAAAGTGTACTACGTGGTCGAGTAAGTACAGATAAAAGTAAGCTATACTTCGGCAAGACACAGTACAAGAGAAAGCCAAACAGTTATGTTGAATAAGCATAGGTTCTCAAACGCACTTCTCAGTAGACAGTCTACTGGTTCGCCTATATGGTCGATCTGGCTGTGTATATGGTGCCCATCTCTTCCTGGATGATATACTTTAAGCGATACCCTGAACAGATCCGAGTACATCTCTGTCGTGGAATTGACGTGCTGTGCCTACCTCAAGACGTTCTCCAGACGAGAGGTTTATATGTGGACGCCAGACGCCATGAGCCATCGGGTCATTCCGTACATCAGTGCAATAGGGCTGCCCCACTGAACACCCCTCTCCACACTCTCCAATTTATTTATTCTTGTCTCCGCCAGGGCAACGCATTTCAACTCCCATCGACTTCCGCCTGTCCCGCTGAGCGGTGTGCAGAGTTTATTATAAAACTTATCAACTTACGTGGACAATAGCAACGATCTCATCAACCTTTTCAAGTCCCTCCATTTGTCCTCAATTTTTTTTTCTCGCGGCTGAAAATTCCGAAGATGGGTGTTTCTGCTGTCATTTCATGGATGATAATTTTGGTTCAGAATTTAAAAAAAAAAAAAAGTATAGGCTGGTACAACTTAACTTTATCACATATAATGCGTTACAAATAGGAACCCTGATTTTTCGCGAAAAGAATTTTGCCTCTCTTTGTTTCAGTGCCTTACATGCAGATCTGCAATTCTGCTTCATGATTATTGGCAGCGTGTCTATATGAAGAGCCGTATATAATTTGTCTGAGCCAATTACAATAAACTCTCTGTAACACCTCACGGCTGTGATTTGCCGGTAGAATCCCAAGTCCACCCCAAGGCTCGAGAGAGTTAAAATATCCAATCACTGACCACGAAGCAGAATTGCAGATGTGCGCGTAAGGCACTGAAACAAAGTGGGGCAAAATTCTTTTCGCGAAAAACAAGGGTCCCTATTCATAAACTGATAGCGTCACCACAGAATGTCTTATAGAGGCGAGTTATCCTCAAGGATACGGCAGGCCACTCTATAGACTGGCGTCTAGGGGCTGGGTTGAAACGTAATGCGCGTAGTATTTCGCCCTTACCTATCCGCGCTTCTTGGACTAGAACGCGTAAAATACGTCCATACTGGCAGCCACCGTAACCTATGACCTAACAAGGTCTCGGCACCCGCCCAACTTATTCTGGCTACGTGCTCGACGATACCATCCTACCAGTGTCCTGCCGGTAATGTTCAGTCACACTGATTAAACTGCTTTCTACAAGCTGGAAAATAATTTTCACAATACACCGAGTCAAACACGTTGTTCTATTCTCATGTCGGGACAGCAGTTAGTGTTGAAGATTGGTAACTCGCCTCTCACCAAGGCGATCCGGGTTTCGATTCTCGGCGAGGTCGACCAGGATTTTCCAAAATAAGAAGGGTGAAAACTCAAAATGCAAGATACCCTATAGGTGCCCCGGAAATTAGTGTAAATAAACCAACCTTGAGCTGTGATAATAGTGGGTTGGATTCAGAGCGGTAGTGGTTGATTCATGCTTGGGAATACTGGGGTTTATGATTCAAGCTGTCCTCGAGAAGTCTTATAAGTCCTAATTTGCTGTACCATCACGGTGGAACGGTTGCGATCACCCCAGTGTGTGAGATTACCTGAATCTTTGGTCACTTGAGAAGGCACGATAGTTTGATAGGACTTGCCAAGATGAGCGGTTTGGTACGCATCGTCCTCGTCAAGGTGGACCATGGTGACATATTAACCCACTTTGGAATGTTTGCTGGTGAGGGGATCATCACGCCCACTCACCGCTATTGGAATAACATTCTACTGCTTCCGATTGGAACCAAAAACTGACTGCAGTTTGGGTGGCTGACGGATTTACAGTAAAGAACTGATGAATTTTGGCCCAATTCACGCGAAGATCTGTAAAATTATGTATGTTAACCTCCAGAATCAGACCGACGCAATTCCGGAATCTTATGCGCTACGTTATGTAAGTCATATTAAAACAGTTATCTTCCTGTAAACATATGCAACTGCAGACAAGGATGTTGCCAGGATTTCTGGCTCCCTGTGAGAGCAAGTCTTCCCATATCATCATGGTAGTGAAATTCACTTCTCCCTTTTTTAATTTACACTTTCCATTTGCTACACTCTGCTTTACTGTAACAACATTAATTTATAATAAATTTTTGTGTGTTTACGTAAATAGCCTAAATGGTAGCACACATTAAATTTAGAAACATCCGTCAGACGTTGGGCCCCTACACTGAAAAAAGAGTGTAGTTGCAGGTACAATACTTCTGTTAAAATAGGGACAACGAAACAGTTTGGTTGTTGGTACTACTCTGGACAGTTCCTTCAACAATCTGTTTTGTAGTCTCTATCATCTGGTTTGTTAAAGCAACAAGGCTCTTTGATTATTCTACAAAACAGATTGTTGAAGGAACTGTCCAGAGTAGTACCAACAACAAAACTGTTTTATTGTCCTTATTTTAACAGTTGTATGGTATCTGCAACTATATTATTTTTTCAGTGTACGTTTTTGTCCCTCTACCGCTCCCCATTTTTTTTGTCGATGGCCCTTGATTCAAGAACCTTTTTTAATTTTTCAGGAAACTATTAGTCAAAAAATCTTTCTCCGAAGACAACTGTCAATATCAACCCACCTATAAACTGCTATAAACACTCTAGTATGGACTAGCCTACTGTAAGTACACCTAATACACAGTTCCGTTATGACTCATTCACTATTCACCCGTGAGCTCAACCATCAAGACTTGAGAGCGCCAGCAGGACTCATCATAACTCACTCCGAGTACTTGAGTGGTTTTAAATAACTTCCCGTCGTCCCTGAATGTTTCCTATGGTACAGTTCATTTCGAATCTAAGAAAGCGCGCAGAAATTTCTCGGCTCGCGGTCACTGCTGTGTAGGTTAAAAATTACTTTTTTCATCCGGTTTGTACATAATGTTAACAATTTACGTCTATTAGAACCATCCTCTGTTATTTTAATTACCAATTAAAATTTTAAGCCATTTAAAACACATTAAAATCAAAACCTACAGTGAAAACGTTCACCTATAAATGTACATGACTGTTACATTATAAGTAATACATAACTATAAACTTTTTTTTTCCCCTTCTAAACAACTAAACATGCTCAGATGTACGTATTCTGTCTCTTAACAACCATCTACACCGAATACAAAATTTAATAGATCTCTTTTACAGAGTGAAATACTTTTATAATGGCGATGAAAATAGTTAAATGTAGGGTACACATTTTTAAAAATTATTTGAACTGAAGACCTACGCAAGCTCTGAAAATAGTATAGATACCAAATACGTTTTTGCACTTTGACACGTATACGAAAACTAATTTGAAGCATACTTAAAAAGCTCATATGGCCACACGTATCAGACCAATACAGATGTAACCTATAAATTTATACAAAATTAATAAGGCAACTTGGGGGAAGATTGCAACTGATGAAATATGCCAGTCATACAGGTAATTTACGTTTCGTTCATCATTATTAAAAATTGTTTAAGGATAATATAGCTCATGACTATCTTAAACTAATGTCAAGCTAAATTAGTATCGTGTCTTAATATTTTTGCATATTTATCCTAAAATTATGGCTTTAAAATGTCTTAAATTTTGCATCTTTCCCGTAGTTACTTTAAAGGTATTCTTTGGCACAAGTGCTTTGCGTGTCATCAGAGGTGGCAAGTAATATGTTAAAGGGATGTGCGTTAGCTGATGGTAACTCATGTACGGTAGCCAGAGCGCTTGGTGGTTACATCCCCAGCCAGGCAATATTTTATTCATGAGTGGCTACGACCACTCACGCCTGCGTAATCGCAGCGGAAATGAGGCATAAATTAGCGACTGCATCATTCAGTGGACACTCTTTCCTTCACCCCTACCCTCCTCCCATGCCGTTACTCGTCCAGATGGCCCTGTGCACTCTGGAACATCTCGCCCAGCCAAACAAGCTACTAGAGAAGTAGAAAGCGAGCTGTCAAGTGTTCGTGGCGGCTAACTTGTCTTCACAGCAGCACTAACACAATTCAACAAAGCTTCATTTACACGTATCCTTGTATGTAACGTTATGAAACATACTTAAATGTAATAACTTGTTACTTCGCACCCGTAAGGAAACATTGCACCACACAAAATCTTAAATTTTATCCCATTGGTAAAGGAGTAGCAAACTTTATCCGGGTGCGATTTGGGTACGGTTTAAATATTTTAAGGTCACGATCCCTTATTTCTGCGGCTTCTGCGAAAATTATTATTTCAAGGTTAGTAGAAGGTAGATATTGTAAAACGTTCCCTTTTTTTATGAAAATAGTTTTTACGACAAAGATAATTTTTTAGACAAAGATATAAATAATTTTAGCTTGTTAATTAACTACCGAAATTATATAGGTATATTACTAAATAATTAGAAAAAAGTACTAATTTGGTTGAAAAATAAATTTTCTTTGTAAAAAATAAATTTGAAGAAAACTTAAAGAGATAGGGTATGTAATATCTCCTCCCTTTTAACCACAAAATAATAATACAATACATGTGAAAGCACTAGAAATGAGGGATAGTCAGGGAGTGGCCATGCCTATAAAAATGTATGTTAGACAAATGAAGAAGCCTTTTGAGCGTCACATCATGGCCACCACCTGTTCGTTAACTTGTCGCAATGTGATAACTTCGTAATCAAGCCTCTGGTCCAAGCAAACGAGCAGCTTACAAATGTTATTACTTACATACTCTCATTTGCACTAACATTTGATACATTTTTATCATTACAAGGTTAGTAAAAACAAGTGTTTATAAACTCAAAAGATTTTAGCGCCGTAACGTAACGCATAAAAATGCGGCTTCTTCTACGTCACATCAAGATATCTCCTGACTATTCTTACACAGTAGGAACATGTTCATTGTTACAACAAAAATGTTTTGAAATATGAGCCACTTCAAAGTTACTTTGCAGCAAAGAAAATTTTTGTTCAAAAGTTACAGTAATGGTAACAAAAATTGTGTAATTGTTAAGGTAATTTATTTAAATCTTTGTGGTGAAGACAGAGGATTTTTTTAACACAAGCAATAATGTGAAAATGTTATTACTTTTGATATCGATACAAAGAAATGCATATTATTTTTAAAAAACTTTATTTAATACAAAATATGACACAAAAATCTCAATTTGTTTTGCTATAAAGCAAGATTTCCTTCCCGCAAGCTAAATACCTTTGCGTCATGTACTGTGTACCTGCATGGGGATGGTGGTCTTGTCCTACGTTCCTCAAACATAATCCAAATATGTTGCAGTGTGTTGGGGAGTGTGTTTACATTAACGGAAGAGTACCACGTGCATCCGTTGTAATAGTGTACGATAATAAATAAACTTCGGACGAAGTATGAGATGTAACGGTCAAGACGCACCCCGCACCTACTTTATAAACACAGTTTCAAAGACTCTGCAACATAGCTGAACTCCTTTAGCAGATCGTTGTAACTCAAAATATATTAACCGAATGTATGAGAATCTCAGAAATATTAGTGCTTTGCTGAAAGATTGCATACGTTCTATTCAATGCTTGACGCACAGTGGCGTTGTGGCGTTACGGACGCTTCAATATCTCCTCGCTAGTAACGCACATAATTACAGACCGCTTCATGTTCAAAAAGTGCCACCAATACAAATATTTTGAGTGGAACGTTACAAAACAGGTGCAAAGTATCTTCGTATTACGTTATTTGCAAAATATTATACTGACTTTGAGACTTGAAATATTCGCCGCCGCCCCCTACCCCTTCCTTAGCCAGCACCAATAAAATGGTTCAGTACGTATGCACACCAATACAAACACAGCCCATTATATGGTTTATACTTAAGTTACATAACTTAGTTTATACTGGTACCATATTTCGTCCGCAGATTATCAAAGCGGGTACTCGCATGTACAACACATGTAACTAAATCCAGTGACTTTTGGTAAAAAGGATTTCGCAACAATTCGTTTCAGTGCCGCATCTGCACATCGTGGTCAGTGATCGTATGTTTTTAACACGGTCTGAGGTAGAGGTCTTGACACTGCCTATGCTCTCCAGCAAGCTAGTAGTAATTTGGTGGAAGATTTGTCTTGTTTACATCTGGCGGGGTTACAATTTTTACCATTATTTAAATAAAACTACGTTAATATGGTAAGCTGATATAGTAGATATATGTTTCGTGTCCATTCATGCATTGACATGTGTGGAACTGTTTATGTATGTCGCCTGAAAAAAAAATTGTGTACTAATGTTTTAGTAAACATATTCGAAAAAAAGTCTATTATTTGCTGCCTTACACAATTTTAGAATCGTTGAAATGTGTGTCTACGTGTAAAATATTGGAAAACTAAATTTTATAGTTTAAAAATGTGTGTTCCAGTACAAAAATTTATTTAAATCTTTTCTTCTGTATATTATACGCGATTCCGATAACAACTTCAAATTTTAAGCTAAGCCAAATACAAAACCAGATAAATCTTCCACTAAATTACTACTAGCACTCGGCGACAAGAAGGTAGTCACATTTCATTCCTCAGTGTCAAGACCTCTACCTTCATAGACCATGGTTTTTAACTCCCAGCGTCTCAGAGTTCTACCTGCAAATCACAGACGTGTAGAGTCTCAGTAACCCTCTTTCTGATTGGCATAGGCGAATGAGCTTAGAGTAAATATAGGGTAGAGGGAGTATCCTCTATACAGCTGCGTACGAAATTGTGTGTTCAACATGTGTCACGTGACTTATGTGAAATATGCGCAGGAGATTTGAAATAACATTGAGAGCCAAGATAATAATTTCTTAGTAATCACAACTATGTTGGGTTATTTTGGTACCTTATGAATATATTAACTAAGGAGAACATACTAACGTACTATCGCATAGTATAATTGCGTAGAAATTTCAAAACGACAAATGTAAACAGTGTTTGTTACGTTATTGTTTTCCTTAACCCAGCTGTTTTTAGTAAAAAGTAAATAGTAGCTAACACCTTATTTTTTCTATGCTACATACTTACTATAAGGTTTTGAACCAAGATCTTGGTGACACCGCATGACTAAATATATATTCTGGAAGGTACGCCATGAGTTTCAAACAACACGACTACATTTTTACGACGAGAAAACATAAATAAACGACACCAAACTTTCGAGACTATGTTGGACACACATTTGTGACGTCATGTTCCTGTACTATACATTACCTCTATGCGAATGAGCGATGCCTCTGCGCTAATACATTCTGCTTGTTAAGACATATTTGTACTTTAACATATATTTATAATGTACATTGTTTTCTATTTATCTTTGGTGGCTGTTGAATTTCAACTTTGTATTATTATGCTGTTGTTTTATCTATGACATTATAAATGAGCCTACTAATCGTTGAAATAAAATACCATCGCGAAGAATTTTATTCGTTTTATACTCAACACTGCCAATGATCATGAATCAGAGCTGCGTATGTGCACGTAAGGCATTGAAACAAATAGCAGCGAAATTATTTTCAGCGAAAGTTACTGGCTTTATGACGAAATTCAAACTACAGCGTCGACGGAATAACAGAAGCAAGAAATCCTGATAGCTAAATGTCCGGGAAGAGCATCTAATATGTTCCATCACTGCACATCGCGAAGTAGCGTAAAATTGCAAAATTAGTTCGCCGTCGAGACTAGGCAACAGTTTAAGCATGTAGGTAAGTGTCTTACCGGTGGGCGGGGTTCTGCGTGTGAAATTAAAACCATTATACGTGCTTTCCGATGATTTTGTAGCCTAGGATTATGTTATCCAAATGCACATATCACGGGTATTCTGTGTTTCTGATTTTCAACATTATATTCAAATAGTTCTTATATAGTTTGTCTAATTCAATTAAGAGGTCTTGATATTAAAAGTGGCATTTCTGTGCTCTACGTTGTAAACATTATTTGCAGTAAAGTCCACTAGTGATAATACATAACAACGCGAACGAAGTAAACCTACGTAGCCCAACATTTTTGTTTGTTATGTATCTGATTGTTTACGTCCACAGTTTTTATATAAATGTTAACAACTAATGAGACACTAAGATACGTATCAATTACCCTAGCTCGGTGCTAGTATTCCAGAAAATATGCTTGTCAAGTACATCATATGCAATCTCAGATAGAGTTTGTTTAATATTGAACGTGATTGTCGATTCAGCTGACGCAACTATATTTGGCGGATGCTGTTGTATGCAACAATACGGCAGCTAATGGACATTAATCGTATTAGCTAGCATCCTGTAACCGAACTTACTTAAGTGGGCTAGGGTACGTAATGTCGGCCAAGTCTTGCATTACTTCGGATTGGCGTTACCTTGTCCATTATCATATTAATAAGTAGTTCTAAGCGCTAAGCTGGAAACCAAAGTGTTGAACAAGAAGGAGTTATGGGACGTTCGAAGTTCGTGTTAATTAAAGTTCAGGAGAGGCACAGCTTGCACGTCAGTAATCTCGTTCAAAGGTAACTGTTAGACATGTGAAAAAAACCTCTTTTTAGGCAAGTGATGTTGATAAAGTCTGTCAATTAGCTATCAGTTTTGTAAAAAAAAAATCTGTCATTGTCGTTTCTGAAACAATATTTATTTATTTAAATAATAACATACTCTTACACATAAATGAAATATTTAGTGATTGTTTTTCGATTACTACTGCACATACCGACTGTAACGTCAAGATAATATTTCATTCGTATTATTATTTGTTCGCAGTAATAAAAAAAGTCAAGGCCATGATACAGAAAAAGGAAATATATTTATTTCATAAAAATAAAATTAGCAATTTTATTAATATCTTATTAATATTGTCGGACTATTTTGTGACGTTAAACATATAACTCTTTTTGTTAGAAACCGTTATAACTATTTTTTTACTGAGAAGTAATACATTTGAACGTTGATTTCTCATAAAAAAATTGACAAGATCGACACGACTTTGGCGCGGATTTAAACAGCCGATTCAATACAAGACAATGTCGCTGCGTCGTACTATACTACTAACGCAGTAATACATATTTTAAAACAAAATGTTCCATATACTTTACCTTACTGTAGCAAATTTGTTTGTTAATTAAGAAAATATCTTACCATAGCAAAGTATTTTTCATATGAACGTCTACTTGAAATAAAATTGTGAATAACAGTCAAAATTCTCTACTGGCAATTGACTTCGAAAAAATTATGCTATGAACGTCTAAATTTACTTTACTGAAAGAATCTCTCGTTTCATGCAGTATTTGTGACTGTCGCAGTTTCTTTCTCTTGTTTCTTGTGGCTATTTGCTTCACTGCATTCACCACATGTTGATATATCCATGAAATTCTATGAAGAAATATAGCATCAATTTGTTGAGAGGTTTCAAGATAAATTGCCAACCTCCTCGTATTTCCTTGGAGAAACTGATGGAAAACATATGGGTGATGTGAATCCAGAATATCTATATTTCAGAGGTACTTAGCTGGCTGCCCTATGATCTCACGCGCGAGTGCAAAATGTTCTGTGTAGCCATTATAAAATGATCCATTACGTAGCCTACTGTACTATGCGTCTTCTTATGTCTGGGACACATTTGACGTGTTCTCCAGATAACGACGTCATAAAAAGGCGCGAGATGCCACTCGTATATCTCAAGAACATGTCGTACATCCGTTGACTGTCACACGGAAATGAAGAATGAGTAAAAAGAGTCTAAGCGTGACAATGGGATACACAGCTAACTGTCCTTCCCTACGTGTACGGTTGGAATTCTGGACAATATTTCGCTTTACTGTGCACGATCACTTATCTTCAAGCGACAAGGCTTTAATTTTAATTGCGGAACATTTATTGCAAAATGTCAAAGCAACTGTAAGAACAAGTTATTTTTTCCACTTTGGAATATGCCAATTTTTTTTTCATAACGATCAGAAAATAATAATATCGTTCATGAATAGTACAAGTGACTACCCAAACTAGTGTTTGAAGAGAAAGAGTTCCTTGAAGGTTCCACTTTATAAATGTGTATTGTTTTTACAAGAATAGGGGCTGAAATACAATGAACAGTTTGTTTTCAAATCTAATGTCTGTAACAATATGCAAAGTATGTCTCACGACCTCACGAGAAAAAACTTCGTTCAAACATTTCCTGAAACAATCAAGGAACTTCATTTGGGTAGCTCACAAAGGCTCTTCCGTTTCCAATTGAATAGTCTACTATAACATATGTAATAAATTTCCACTAAGATTCTTATAAGTGGCCTGGTTACCTTACTTGCCTCCTACATAACACAAATAGTTACAACTATGCAAAACTTACGACTGTACGTTTCTCGCGGAAAATAAAAGTTAAAAAATATATAATACGCGCAGCTCGAAACCGTTTCTTTATTGTCGTATAAGCTTCTGAAGTAGAGACGGAACAGAAATGTGTGGTAAATGTGACGTACGACAAATAAAATGGAAAACTGTCTCTACACGGGGACACAGTCAGCTAAGTTTTATAAACAGCTTCCGTCACTGTTTTGTTTGTCCGTATTCGCCCAAGAGCAGATAAAATCCTACATAGAAGTAAACTTTTACGTGCAAGGGAAGGAAATTACATTGAACGGGTAAGGAGAAACATTCTCGATAACGAAAAGTAAAAATCCAAAGCATATGTAGTAATACGGTCTCACATAAAACAACTTAACTGTTTTATAGGCAGTATACACGGGTACAAACAAGAATGCCAGGCATGTTTAAGAACACACTGCCTACGTGCATATATGCGCAGCAGCTCTTGGTTTGTTTGTTTGTCTATGATGTGATATTTCTTGTCATACACAAGACTATTGCTATAGACTACCGTTATTTTATACAGATGTACGGGGGGAGTATATTATTCTGTTCAGGTTACACTTGTACGATAAAAAACTATTTAAGTTTACAGTGTTCCCTCTTTGAACCTTAGACAAAGATTGACATGAACTAAATAAGTGGAACATTTTAAGAAGTCAATGACGGAATAAGTTTCAATCTTTGCGTTTAGTGTGAATTCAGTTTAAGTAGTTTCAATATCTGTGCGAAGCGACTTTAGCCATACGCCCGAGAATAGCAGCAAATTATCAATAATAACGAGAATTTAGCAAAAAATTTTAGTGTTTATTTAAACTAAATAACAATTGTTAATCACCAATAACCCCAGTTCGGTCTAATGTGTCGGGGACGGAATGTTGGTAGATAATGTCCTGGTGATGGGGTTTAATCGGTGCAGTCCCGCTTCCTTGCCCGTCCCCATTCTGTCTCCGCTCCAGTTCATCTCACTTCATACATTATTCGGGCTAGCCGTGAAGACAGCTCGGTTCCTAGGGTATAGTAGCCAGCTCTACATACTACAAACGCCTTCTTTACGTTTAAATAAACACATTTCTTTGGCAACGTTCATCTTGTGGTAAAGTCACATTTCTTTACAGTCAACAGAAAATTTAAAAAGTAATATATTTGGTGCTATAAAAAGATTCCTTCGAGAACAATTTTACTTCCTTTGCAGCAAAGACAAATTTTCCAACATCGAGATTGCTTTTGAAAAACCTTCAAAAAACTCTACAATAAAGATTACCTAAGAAATAATTTTAAAAGCAACATAAACTTGGTTAAGCTATAAAAAACTTCACTGGAAGAATTTCACCTGTACGCTGTATGGATAATATACCGTAATCATGTGTATAAATGAAGCGACTGTTAAGTACTGTTGCAATTAAAGTGAGGTAACCTTAGTATAAATTTCAGTGTTTCCTAAAAAGTGTCTACGAACGGCACCATTATTGACGTTTGAGAAAATAATTTATCTACTTTCTTAGCGCTTCCATAATATTTACAAATATATTTGTACCGCGTACTATCACAGTAAATATAAAAAAAAAATAATCTTTACCGCAAAACAGCTTTGCAGATGTCCATATTTAAAAAAAATTTTCATGCCTCAACAAAATTATAACAGTGACAAAGCAAAGAAGTGTTTTCCAGACATGTTGGCCCTAGCTAAACGTAAAACAACCAGTTGGTTGATTTTTATTTAAGGAGTATCCATAATGAGCAGTTGCATAAACTGACATAATATTTTTTATGTTGTTAGGTTAGTATTCTGCATTAAATTACGTGATTTGTAATGACATTATTTGCCAATGACAGTTTATTAACCGACGTATAAGGAAAAACGGATATTTCATTCTGTTATCTAAGCAAATCGCGAAATTCGGTTAATTTGTTTTCTAAAGAAGCGTTTTTGTATTAATGTTTAACAGAAAAAGGCAACTGATCCACAGTTATAGTTCATTCAGCAAGCCTAAAGTCTTATTTCAAACGTTCAGGTTTCTGAATACGGTTACACACAACATCGCACAACGGTAACTGGGAGAGTAATTGACCATGGCCTGTTTTAAGGAATATCTCCAGATTTCACTGGGGCAATTTTTGGACACCATGGAATACCGAATTGTTGGGAAAAATGGAATACCGAATTGTTGAAAACCATGGAATACCAAATTGTTGGAAACCATGAAATACCAAACTGTGGGAAACCGTGGAATACCGAATTGTTGGAAACCATGGAATACCGAATTGTTGGAAACCATGGAATACCGGACTGTAGAAAACCGTGGAATACCGAATTGTTGGAAACTATGGAATACCGAATTGTTGGAAACCATTGAATACCGAACTGTAGAAAACCGTGGAACACCGAATTGTTGGAAACTATGGAATACCGAATTGTCGGAAACCATGGAATACCGAACTGTAGAAAACCGTGGAACACCGAATTGTTGGAAACTATGGAATACCGAATTGTTGGAAACCATGGAATACCGAACTGTAGAAAACCGTGGAA
>PNEQ01014252.1:0-71736 GCA_003012365.1 Medauroidea extradentata
TTTAATAGTTTTCTTTTTATCACAATTTTTATAGTGTTCTTTGATGTCATTTTATAATGTAATATAACCAATTGTTTCCCGAAAGACTCTAGTATGATTGGGTATGGTTTCACATTTAACAAAACTTTTTTTTGGTAGGTAAAATGCTTTTGTTTGGGTTATAATGATCTAAATTTGTGTATGTCCGATACTGGGAGCATTTTTTCAGTAATGCTGCATTTTAAAGGGTTTTCAATTTAATATTTCTTATGTAATAAATCTTAAATTTTTATTTTCTGTAAGTGGTTATTTGTAGAAAACATGTATAGCTATCATCTAGTAGTGTTGATTGTTTGATTATAGAAGTTGCTTTACTTTAGTTTGTTGAAATGCATAAGTGTCCGGTACTGGGAGACGCTCCCCTAACCATTGGGGTACATAGAAGAAAGAGGCTATTAAAACAGTGTGATTGGGATGTCGGGAAATCAAGACTAGTGTACACATGTCGTGCAGAATACGGACATTTATTTATACACATCTATGTACAATACGTGCGTGAGAGCTTGTTCAAAGTCTTACTGACCAGGTACACTGCGCTGCGGAAGCTGCCCACATGGGAGCGTCTGATGAGTGGCAGGTGCACGCAGATCACCACATCTGGTATCTAGACGGCAGCTGCACTCATGTCTCACCTCTGCACGCTTCGCCACACCTGGAGCCATGAGATGCCTCTCGGTGGACGAAGACATCGGTGGCAGTCTGCAGGTTCTTAAAAACGAATAGCTGTTGTTCGCAATGGTGTGAGCCAGTGATAGGGTGAAGGTTTTGTAAATGCTGACAGAGTTGGTGTTGAATCATCACAATACACCTCAATTGCTGACTCTAGCCGACGATTTTTTACTATCTGGAGACCGGTGTACTGCTGCAGAAACTGAAGTAACACATTGTCAGCTACTTAAGTCTCAGCGAGGGCATGATAATCTAGTATCGTGATTGCTTCTACCGCCACAAGGTGTCAACGACAGTATTTTCATGGCCAGATATGTGCGAAAAGTATATAATAAACTGACTGATGAAATCAAAATGTCGAGCACAGCGAGGAGAACACTTGTCTGGGTTCTCAACGAAGGCGAAGACATGCGGTTTGTCATGTTTGAAGATGGCGAAGTTGCAGCCTTCGACAATGTGATTGAACTTATGTAGCCCTAGACACATAGCTATAAGCTCCCTGTAGGATGTAACATACTTTTGTTGCGCTGGGTTGAGCTTTTTGGATGAGAAAGCCAATGGTTGCCAGCCTCCAAGTACCTGCTGCTGTAGTACTGCCCCGACTGCGAAATCGGAGACATCAGTCATGAAAGCCAGCTGGGCCTCAGATACGGAATAGACGAGCAGTGCAGCAAAAACGAGACTTCTTGCGGTCTTTGATGGCTTTGTTGCTTTCTGGTGTCCAGATCAGTGTGTCATTAATTACACTTAATGTCACCCTTTAAGAGCACGTGCAAGGGAGCTTGGAGACTTGGAGATGAAACACAAGTAAAAATTTAGCATACCTGTTTACTAACGCAATTGCTTAGCTGCTGTGGGTTTGGATATGTTGTGTATGGCATACACTTTCTCCTGCAATGCCCGAGACCCTTCTGCGGAGATACTGTGCCCATAAATGTGAGGTAAGGTTCACCGAAGACAAACTTGGCTGGATTAATGAGTCTGTCGGCTACAAGGACGTAAAGAGTTCGTTAAAATGCTTTTCATGTCCAGTCTCGTTAGAGGATGCTACTAATATGTCCTCTAAGTATGACACAAAATTCTAGTCCTAAGAGCAATTAATCCATTAACTCTGGAAGGTCTGGGTAGCATAGCATAAGTTGAAATTCATGTATGGAAACTCATACATGCCAAAATGTGTTGTTATGGTATTTTTGCAGATGTCCTGTGAAGTAACCAAAATTTGGCTATACGCACTCTCCAGGTCGATGGGGGAGAATATTGTTTTGCTACGCAGGGTGTGGGATAGGGTACCTATCTGCTATTGTGAAGGCATTCAGGACCTTGTAGTCCCCACAGGGACGCCATTCCATTCCCTTCTTCGGCACCATGTGGAGGGGTGACAACCACTGATTGTTAGATGGTCGAGCTGGGCTCAACTTGAACATCGCCTTAAACTCTCTTTAAGCGGACTGCAGTCTGTGTGGGGCCAATCGGCATGGTTTTCTGTGTACAGTGTGTCCTGAGGAGGTATTGATGAGTTGGATAGTGTTGTGAAGGGCTGGTTGGGGTGTATGAAATGGCTTGGTGAGACATGCGAATTTTGAAACCAAATTTGGGTGCTTCAATGGTTGAATGAATGATCTGCTACTACTGATGTGTATGTCACTATGTCACTCCCGTAGTGAGAGATGGGGTACCGTTCACCAGATGTTGGTTCCTAATATTGACCATCATGGTGAAGGAAATCTGCACCCAGAATGGACTACATGACTTTGGCCACCACAAAATGCCAGTTAAATCTCGCATAGATCCTAAATTAAATGACACAGCGAGAAAAAAATGTTGCTATTGAGGAGCCATTGGCAGCAACAAGAGTATAATTGAATTGAGGGTATCTTCCAGTCAATCTCAAATGTGGAAAAACACACATGGCAACTCGGAGGTTGATAAGGGTCACTTGCCACTATAAACGCCCTTTCTGGTCATTTCCCCCAGAGTGCAGGCAGGGCGCAGTGTATTTACATGCTGCATCACTAAAGTGGCGGTGGTACCAGCAGGCTCCTGGCAGGTCTTTGCTAAGAGAGCATGGGCGACATCCTCCTGATGGTGTACGGTCTCGGTGACTACGGTGCTGACTATGTGGACTGTGGCCATTATGGACTCCTGATGCAGAATCGCAGCTAATTCGTTAAACGTCTTCATCGTGAATGTCACCATCCTCGTGAATATGGCCTCGAGGAATGTAGTTTCTGCTACTATTGGCCGAGAGCTAGTGTCAACGATGGCATCGGCCAGGGCAGATAGTGAGTCAAGGGGTAAATTCGCTTAAGTGGCAAGGATCGCTTGTGTCGCTAATGGAAGACAGTCTAGGTACAAGGATCGCAGGAGGTTGTATATGATGGCAGTCCTTGCCAATCTGAGGAGGTGCCAGTGGACGTGTGAAGGTTTGCGGCCTCCGAACTCCTCGTACTTTGGTAGCTGCATTGTCTTCTGTCCTTACGTTGAACTCATTCCTGTAATAAGTTCGCTTTTTAAATTTTTGGTGTTTTCCCGAAGTTGGAGGACAAATGAGAATGTCACGAACCTCAGTGACGAACTAGCAATCCAGGTTGCTTACAAAATAATTAATTTTGTGTTATCTGACGTAATGCCAGCAATAGGGACTGGTTCTCCACTTGCACGAACCAAATTTCTGGGTCAATCGCACAAAACAGCAGAACACCAACCGACATGTGGTCGACCGAGATGGTGGATGACGTTGAGTCCGACATGGCTGCTGCACATTTCTGTAACCCGCGGTAGACTAATACAGAGCTGAGTTACTATGGGAATTCGTCGAGGTGTGGTCTAGAATGTCCCTTTTCGCACTGCTTACTCGCTGCCGCGAGCGTTGTAACGGAACGCAGCGTGCAAAGCCAGGGTAGTACATGTTCGGCCTGGTATGGCAGGCCTGAGGCGGCTCAAAGGCGCATATCGACTTTGCGAGGCTGCCTCGGGACGAGCCGACTGGAGTCGGTTTTCGTGCCGTGCTCAAAGGCGCCTCAGTGCATATACTTTATTTACCTCGCCTCAGTGCGAGCGGAGCTAATCTGTGTGGACTGTTCTTCGTTGCCAGCTATTGATGGCTCGGGTTGGCTCGCGTGGTAGCCTCGCGTAGTCCTTGTGCATCGTGAGGCAGCCTCGCAAAGTCGATACGCGCCTCAACAAGCTGGAGGCGGCGCGAGCACCAGGTGGTGCGGCGTTTCACCAGAAATGCCTCATGTCTGTACGACGAGCGCAGCAACGCGCACGGAACATCGCAGCCCGAACTTGCCAGATCACGTCGGTGTCGCCAGTATAGCCCTAGGAGTCCCTAGAAGGAAGAGGCTATTAAAATACTGGATTTGCAAGTCGTGAAATCAAGTCTGGTGGACACATGTCGTATAGAATATGGACATTTATTCAAATAACATCTATGTACAGTACGCGCGCGAGAGCTTGTTCAGTGTCTTAGGGCCGTATCTATAAACGGCTTTCGAAAGCGCTGTTAGCAGACATTCACCTACCAGCTTGCCAACTACAGTCATCCCATAAACTACTTTCGGGAGCTTGCCAATTTAAAGCGCTTCCACATCCACTTGAAGTGTAAATATGGCAACATAGCGCCATTTTTCTTCCATTGGACAGTACGCAGAATGAGTATAGGAACGCACCCTGCAATTTTCCATCGTATTTTCTGACATTTCACGTTTGTTGTTCATATCTGAGATGATGTTATTGTCTTTGGATTTAGGTCAGGTACGTACAAGTAATATTTTTGTGAAGGTTAAATACGGTTAAAGTAGTATTTGTGAGGGATTTTTTTCAGTGAGCATAATGTTGTGTTTGCATGGAGAACAGTACAGGTTTTACAAATGCTTAATACCAATGTTTGTATTATTCAATAAGAAATTCATAACAAAAACAGAAAATAAAAAAAAAACAACTACGGAATAACCTGTCACACGAGTCACTTGATGAAAGTACGAGAACATTTTAAAATTGAATCGTTTATTTTTACAGCTGACATAATTATCGCAAAAAACTAACGAATATATTAACATCATAAACGCGTCAGATAAAATGTGTCCATACAGAAAACGTTGTCGTTAATATGTGTTTACCGTCATCTTCGTACAATGCTATTATTATTTCTACGCAAAATGCTCTCTTATTATTGAAACAAAGGTACAATAATTGCAAACATATACACGTGCAGTAACAATTTTGGTTTGTGAAAAGTCCCACCTTATAGCAAACCCTCCTCGGAGTATTGCATACGCTTTAGTAAACAGATCTGGTATACTTAACAGTAGCTTTTGTTTACTGAAAACTTTCATATACGTAATTCTTAAACTCGTTCCAATCAAAAATATATTTTTAAAATGTTGAATTTTCTTATGTAACAAGTATCGTTTGACAGGTTATTCCAGAGAATATCCGCCGCCATTGTTATAAAGACACAATGAAAACAGCTGAACAGGCTTTCGAACCACCGTCTGACCACATTCAACTGAAAGTGGATGACTCTTCACTTCCAGGTAGTCAACCAACCAACGAAAGAGGATTATAGTGTGTGTTTCGGCCGGAACAGACATTCGGTGATTGGATAACAACCGAAAGCTGTTTATAAATACGGCCCTTAGTGAACAGGTCGCTGGTTGATAGCAGAATGCTCTTCTCGGCCCAACTCAGAGAGTAGATGTACACTGCACGGTGACAGCTGCGCATGTTGGAGCAACTACTGGAGGGGAAGGTGCATACAGATCATCACATATGGTAATTAGATGGCAGCTTCACTCGTAGTTCACCTCTGCATGCTTCGCCACACCAGGTGTCTGGCCAACAGCTGCCGGCACTCGATTACAACAAGGTGTGTGCCGCGATGTGCCTGGTGCAACCACAGCACCACAGTGGCAGGTGTGCCGCCACAGGAAGAATGCACTATCAAAGTTAAGAAACAAGTCCAAGGCAAGTTCCCGTCATGAAAATTGGACATGTTACTGTATGCGGTTAATTAATAGTAATTCATCACAGTAGAGGTATATTATTTACAGTTTCGTGTCAGCTCCGAGTTCTTGCCGAGGAACTTACGCTTTTTTCACACCAAACTGAAAAAATTCACAGTGGATAAAGACGTCGTAGTCTACAGTAAAAAGGTTTTTGAATTTAAATAAAAATGCTGAAATTTACAATAAATAATCTATATTTATTTTTAAATAGAAAAAAAAATATTTCGTCATTTAACATAGCTGAATTTGTAGCCTACAACATTGTTATTCACAGTGAATTTTTTCCGAAGTGAGTTGGTTTTAGTGTCGTCCTTAAAACGTAAACATACAAGTTTTAACCTTAACGAGTGTTGAAAAATTATTCGCCAGGAAACATAACTAACGCAGTTGTTATCACAAATTTATTAAAACAATTTTTATGCAATTACAAGGCTACTTCAGAACAGTCAATTGTTATCATGTTTACAAATAAAAAAACAAAACACATCAAAACAAATTCAATGCTTATAGAGGACACAAACTTATTACCTGATTACAAAAATGAAACATACAACGAGCCATTCAACAAAAAAATATGTGAGATAAAAACTTTCATAAGAGATAAAGTTAAGTCACATTTTGTGTTTAAAAAAAAACTGGTACAAATATAAAAACAAAAACGTGGTGATGAAATTTGCGGTACACCGCTCCCTTAACGTCTTATGTCAGGATTTGTTTGCTACTACGGTATGTTAGTGTAATGTATGTGATGTTTAGAACGAAAATATACACACTCCAGGGACTCGGAGTTGACACACAGACAGTAGCTATTTATTTAACTAATTCTATTCAGCTGATATTTACTATTTTCTAAGTTTCACATTCCTACAGTTTGTCAACTTACGAATAGTGTGCACACAAAAAGTTATTTTTTTTTTAATTGCGGTTAACAATACAAATTCCAATCTATGTGGCAGTGTGTAATTGGCTTTGCATATCGCTGTGTGACACCGTTTTAACTAAACACATATCTCCTGCAGCACGTTCCCAGTGTTGGTAGAACATTAATTCAAATATTTCTCCTGTAAACACAAGATCTTTAATATTAAACATTAATCCCTTTTAATACAGAATTTGGTGTTCAGTTTTGATGTGTTTAGCATTTTAGCAGAAGCCGATCCAAGTCTTGTTGCAACTCTACATATCAGCAAATGTGTCACGATAGAGGAGGAAGTAAATTTGTTTTGCTTTGGTTCCAGTTTGTTTATTAACATATTTATAATCTTAGGTGCATCTGTATTTGAATGAAGAAACAAAATAAATAATTGTATCACACAAATAGTTTTTTTTTTTTTTTTCAGCCTCATCTTGTGGATCTAGTGTTTGATGCGCAATGTACTGTTACGAATAGTTCTAAAATGTGTTCATCTGCACTGTTCGTTAAATTTACATTTTGCACTATCAGCACCAACATCTCAGGGTGTATATAAAAAATGAATAAGCATACCTAACAATAAAACGGTTGAAAATGGTATACACAACTAATAGAGGTGATATTTAACTTTTTGAGTAGAGTTGTCTGGCTCAGAACTCTGTGCTATTTATGTTGCTTGGCTCCATAGGAATGATGAGAAAAAAAAGGGTATTATTTCACACGACAGGTTAGAAAGTGACAGTTGTCACTTTTGAGCTGTTCACTTGTTATTCACATGTGGTTATGATAAAGAACTTCCTGAAGTTAGAAAAGTTTTTAGGTCAAACTACTAGCAGTCTGTTAGTTCACTAAAGGTTAGTCAAGTTGTATTTGAGTATATTCACTCTATTTCCTTTGTGGATGAAAGTAAAATACCCTTGGACTGCTACTTAAGCCATTGCAGTTAAATTTTAGCTCTCCCTGAGCCATAATATTTTTGAATTTATAGAAGTCTCATAAAGTGAATTTGTGTTTTACAGTTTTTTTTTCTTTTTCACATTTTTCATGAACTACTCAATTCGCAGAGTCGAAAATAATTTTAAAAATTTCAAAAGCAGCTTAAAATAAATTATTTGTATACATGTAATACAGTATATTAACTGTAGACTCCAAAAAACATTATTTGTTACTAGAGCGTTGCATCAGAAAAGTGTTAAAAGAAAAAATAAATTTACATACAAATATGTGTATATGTAAATTGGTATTTTCTTTTAACACTTTTATATGTAATACTCTAGTCACAAATAAAAACTTTTTTTTAAGTCTATGGTAAACAAACTGTACTACATGTATACAAATAACAGTTTACCAACTACTAATTTTACAAGTTTTTATTTTTGACTTTGCGACTTGAATAGTTCATATAAAAATTTCAAATAGAAAAAATTTAAAACACAAATTCAAATTTCCAGCCTTTCCGAACAATTCAAATTCAAACTACCCACCACGTCCGCCACCGTATTGTTAAGTTCAGAGGCCAGCCGCTAGCTGCGCTACAATCGCAGGGTTTACTCGGTCAAAGATATTAACATGAGAGTTACCGATCTAGTAACACTATTCTTTGTCTATGCAATATTCAGAACATTGTTACTCGTTTATAGGTACACGACATAATTTGATGGTGGGACATTGAAATTCGCCAGTTTTCACTTTTACCACCCTCACGATTCCATCTTGTCCTGGATTCACTCGTGTGATTCTGCCTAGCCACCAGTTGAATGCTGGTATGTTGTCATGCTAAACAACTGTCATTTTGAACAACTGTCCACTTTCCATGTTGTTGAAGAGTATTAAGGTATTTCCTCTGCCATAGTTTCCAGAAATGCTGATCAATGGCTTGAACAAGTCTCCAGCGTGTCAAATAGGTTAAATTGCCTTGAGTGAGGTCGTCTTCTGGATAGGCAAAGAGAGGCCTACCAATTAGAAAGTCTCCAGGCGTTAGAGCCCTTAAGTCAGAAGGATCAGAGGACAAGGGACTTAGAGGCCTGGAATTTAGGACAGCCACTGCCACTGTTGTGAATTCTCCAAAAGTTAAGATTTGAAATCGCACCACTTTCTTCAGCACTGTCTTGGCACTCTTGATTGCCGCTTCCCAAATGTCACCTTGGTGAGGTGCAGCAAATGGATTAAAATGAAAACTAATCCCATGTGCTGTTAAAAATGCCTCAATAGTGTACTTGTGTGGTGCTGACATGAGTAGATTGGTCACAGTCTTCTGAAAATGAGCTGCAGCATCAACGAAATTTGTACCACAGTCTGCATAAATGTGTGAACAAAGCCCTCTATGTAAAACAAAACGAGACAATGCGGTAATAAAGGCAGCCATCGACAACTCTGACACAACCTCTGCATTAACAGCATTTGTGAAAAGACACATAAATAGACACAAATAAGCCTTTTGTGTTGGTGCCTTCATAGTAAAAAATCCAGTGAAATCAACCCCTGAGTGTAGGAACACAGGTTCAGGGGTAACTCGAGACCATGGGAGATCACCCATAAACTGAGTAGCCTTTGGTTTGCAGCGAAAGCAGCGAATGAAGTGATATATCACAGAAAGAATTAACCTTCTGGCTCCCAATATCCAAAACCGCAGTGCTAACATTGCATTCAACAACTGTGAAGAAGCATGCAAGTAGGTTACATGATAGTAACTCACCGGCAACTTGACAACATGACTGTCGTGAGGCAAAATAACTGGATGTTTGTTAGCAATTGGAAGTGTGGCATTCTCCAGGCGGCCGCCCACCATGAGTAGTCCATCAGGTTCAAGAAAAGGCGCTATTTGCTGTATACGAGGGGAGAAAGTCTTATTTCCCTTCAAGAGTTGTAATTTATTCTGAAAGGCCTCCTGTTGAACTAAAAAACACAGTTTTAGAGTAGCTCTGTTTAATTCACTGACAGAAAGGGTTCCACACAGCTCAAGGCACGGTAGGGAGATTGACTTAAGAGGTGTCAATTTTGTTTTGGCCATTACCAACTTCACAGGTGTTACTTTATTTGGAAATGTGAGGCGGATATAGACAACAGCAGCATATCCTTTCTCCGATGCATCTGAAAAACCTTGCAACTGGACATCAATAGGAAATCCACTGGCATTAGCATACCAGCGGGTAATCAAAGGAGAATTTACAGTCACAATTCCGTGCATAAACTGCTGCCATGAGTCAAGAAGAGAACCAGGAAGAAGATAATCCCAACCAAGTTCATGTAACCACAATGGTTGAAGGAAAATTTTTGCCCTCATCACAATTTGAGCCAACCAGCCCAAAGGATCGAAAATCCTGGCAATATAGGACAACACTGACAGTTTAGTAGATAATGATAGCTGTTCTTCTACATGATATGAAAAAGTATCTCCTTCAACATTCCATTGCAGTTATAAACTAATGAAATTACTTTACAACTGGCAGCTGGGAGACCATTTAGCAGTGCAGGATAGTTTGTGACCCATTTGCAACTCGAAACCACCTTTCCCCAACAATTGAATAAGTTTCTCCCGCAATTAAAATGCTTCTTCAAGTGATGCAACACCCGTGATATAATCAACAAATGTCTGAGTTTGTAGTACGTTTGCTGCCCTAGGAAATATCTGTCATTCATCACCTGCAAGCTGTTGCAGCATTCTAATGGCATGGAAAGGTGAACTTGCTACACTGTATGTGACAGTGTTCAATTGGTACTTGCCGAGATCCTTAGACATATCTGGATACCACAAAATCAACTGGTACTTTCTGTCATCAGGACGAAGAACATTTTCTCGATACATCTGTTTGATGTCACAACATTAAACAAATTCATGAGTTTTGAACTTGCAAATTATGTCCACAATATATGACTGCAATTTGGGACATGAATACAAATAATCATTTAAAGAATGTTCTGTCAAACTCTTTGCACTAGCGTCAAAGACAACTCTAAGTTTTGTGGTTGAACTGCAAGGTTTCATTACTCCATGATGAGGAATGAAATAACCAGTGTGTATCTGGCTTGAGGATAAACTACACAGCTAAACATGTTGTGAAGTCTCATAGTCTGTCATGAAATCCTTGTACAAGACCCAAACATCAGGCTGAGTAAGCAGTTTATGTTCCAATGATATGAATCGCTGATTGGCTAACAATTGGGACTGACCAAGCACCATGTCAGGACGGAAAGGAAGACGGGCACTATAACGACCTGATGGTAGATGGTAGTGTGTTTCTTGGTATTGTTGCTCACATGCAACATCATATGGACCCACACAAACTAGTCTCGAGGGCAACTGATAATCCTTCTCCTAATCTAAGCTTCCCTCCTGTGAGAACTTGAGAAAATACTTCTGCCCTCAAAATCAAATCAACTGTGCCAGGAATGTCAAATGCTGGATCTGTAAGAGGAATTGGCCCTAACTGCTTTCGAATCACAGTATCCACATTTGTAGGGGGCAGTGCATTGGTTATCTTGGAAACTACAAACATAGAATGATTAAACATTGATAACCTGTTTATTCCTGACATAATATTTGCAGTTACCCTGCCACGAACCTTGACATAACATTGGGACAACCCTGCGACTTGGTCATTACAATTTTCACATGGCAGACACACCTCTCGAGAAAATCTTTCTGAAATAATGATGATTACCTTGTGAGTCAGATAGTAACACAAGAGCAGTGGATAATAGTATCACAGAGCGACTAGAATGTGTGGCGGATACTCCTACTCCTATAAACTGAGAGACAGGCTCATTTTCATCTGAAGAAATAGACAAATTGACTTGAGGATCTGCTCCATACAGCGACTGGTCACTAGCCCCTTTTGCAACATGTAACAATGAGTGATGGTGTTATCCGCAGTGTGAACAGACACGTTGTGGAGGAAAATTGGCTACAACATGAGATGTTTCCAAACAATTGAAGCACAAATGTTTTTTACGTACAATCTGCTGTCTTCCATCATGTGATTTTTCTAGAAACTCAGGACACTTGTAAAGTGTATGCAGTGTCTATAGAAAAAAAAGACACTTTTTCCTACCCCCCACAGAATTAAAAAAAATACTGTTCTACTACTTGCAAGATCGCCTGTGCTGTATTTAGAAGCATTCTCCGGAAAAGTTGTTACAAAATGACGAAGGTGTTTGTGATGTGCTGTTGTAACATTTGGTAATTCTAGAATTCTATTAATGTGGATCATTACCAGTTTTCGGGGGTTGTTGTACCTTGAAGACAGACTCTGACATGCAACTGTGTAATTTTCAGCAGTTAATGGAATGTTCCTAATGCGTTGGGAAGGCTCACCCCTTAAAGATCCAACAAGATGATAGTTCTCAACCTCAGAAAGAGATTGTTTATCATGAATTGTGGCCTTTAAAAATTGGCAAAATATTGGCCATTCTTCCCACTGACCTGAGAAAATTGTCAAATTTAGTTTTGGCACTCTGATATTCATGTGGGACACAATTGCTGCTGTTGGCTGCTCAACATTGTACAGAATAGTCGAGAGAGTAGTACGGGTGTCCGTGGTGAGAGATGCCAGCCTTGAGTATGTGTCGGCCAAGAAATCTTCATCATAGGCAAGAGAAACGTTATCAGACTTTAAAAAGCTGTCAATACATGTGTTAATTGTTGCCTCAGTGCTGTTCAAATCTGACAACAATACCTCTGCTTCGTGTATGCCAGTTTCAGATATATCACTATTATCAATGAGTGTAGAGACACGAGCAGTAATTTTATGTAACGAATACTCTTGAAGTCTTAGCTGCATTGATAAACCTTTGAAATTCATTGTGTGAGAATAAAAACAAAACCACATACAAACGAATGAGAGAGAAAACCTTGGTGACTAACAAGATAAGTAGAATGTACAACAATATCACTAGAAACAATATAGAATGAAGACCAAAGATAATACACAGAGCAACTCACAAAAACAAACAAGGTTATACTCACAACAAAGTATCAGCAGACAACCAGCTTAAATTATACGAGACAAAACGAGTTGGAGTGAACGAGACATAAGTGCACTCTCTTGAGACCAGATCAAGGCAAAAGGAACACCAAAATACAAGAAACAGTTTAGATCTAAGAAGAAACTAGATAGTCACAGCTGCCACTGTGCCACAGTCACAACACAATATTTGAGACGGTTAAATGTTGACACGTCCTGGGCAACAGATCTGATGCACACAGCGTCGAGCTTGACTCTTCACCACATCAAAGATCACTGAATCCATAAACATGTACTTGACATATCCTGCCCGGAGGACCAAAAATATCTGAGAAGAACACGTAGCACAAGTATATGTACACAACTTCCGGAGGACCAGGAAATCAATTCCGAGACACAGGACACAAGAGTACACAAATTCACTGAGCCGCCATCTTTTCATTGACTTTATGTACACCACTGGTTACTATGGCTTGTTTACATCCATTTATAATTCAACACAATATCTAAATGGACTAGTTCAAAAAGAATAAATAGGAAATAAGCTATGTCAGAGGTTGGATAGGTTTTCAATTTAACTCGGGGCTGAGTGTGTCGCTTCGCGTTCACTACCGTTTGTTTGGGCATATTGTTTTGTTTTAAATACTGTTGTCTATATGCGTTGCTGAAAAACGTCTGGCATCCTATATCAGAGTGGGCATAAGTAACGTAATGATTTTTCGAACAATATCCATTAATGCATCATGAAATTTGTAGATTATTTTTGATGTGGTATTAAAGCTATGCTTAAAAGACGTTTATTTAAATCTGATGCATACAAGCCACTCTGTTTACTATTGACGCTTAAGTGCATTAGGCACTTCAGAAGAAAATGTCTTTACATATATTTCTGATTAAAAATGTTACTCCTGTTTTAATATCTAAATCGCAGCTGGAATATGTTCACATCATGTTCTCGAAAGAAAATGTCATGTACCACATACGCAAAGACTATAAACCTAAAAGTGCCCGGTATTTAAAATGAGGTAACGATATGAGATTTCACCGAGTTGTAGGAATTTAAAAAAAAATCAGTTCAGTAACAGAACAAATCTGTTTGAGAGATGGTGCTGCAGAACTGCAATGTCAAAAATAGAAAATTTATATACGTCTAAGTTAGCATCAAACTTCTCTAATTCCGAATTAACTATTGATAGACACCCGAAAATTTCGCGAATTCATTTGATTACTAAATCATTGTTACTGAATATCGTTCTCGAGGAATGTGGAATAGTAGTAGAGCTGCGTGATAACACTCGCTGACTCTCGCGCTACCTTGTCAGATTATACAAATGTCCACTCATTGAAGCAGCAGCCAATGAACAAGCAGCTGAAGAAAAAGTATACACAGGACTGTGGAGTCTAGCCAGCAGGTCGTTGAACATTTCCGCGTCTCCAACTATTAATTATGCATCCGAAACATAATCAGTTGTTAGTCATCAGACTGAAGCACAGCATTGGAAAATTTAATTTCAGTTCTATAGGGAATATAGGATTAAGTATTTTGGACAGTAAATATTTGAGGCAACAGTGTCCGGTGTCTTGAAGAACTATCATAATCATGTCATTCTTTCCTACGTACCTAATTCATTTGCATTTTCTGTTATTAGATTTGATACAGACGTTAAAGAACATGAATGTGAAATACTTGTCCCGAGAATGTGCACAGTTGTGGGAAACTATATTTAATCAGGGTCGCACGACGTGCTGATGCGAAGGTAAAAAGTCAAACGACAATGGTGAGTCACGTGTTACAGTCAAGCGTGCTTGTGAGAATACAGAGTGTAGTGTAAGACATAGTTCAGCGGCGAGACAGCCGTGATGCACAATAACGCTCAGACAACAAGCACATCACAGCGGCCAAGACGCCCAGACATAGAGTCATTAGTGCAGGCGCCACGAACACTAGACCCAGGCTCTGTGGTTGTTGCTCTGAGACTTCCACGTCCTTCATCCATTGTCTGCGGAGTCGCGCCAAGTGCCCCGTCTCGTGCATCTTCAACAACCTGCAACAAAACTGCCAGCTTTACTAAACACCTCTGGATACTTGAGTATAAAAATGAGTTCCTTACTTACTCATCTAGTTACTGAAACTATTTCCCCTGCAACTGGTAACATGGTACTCGTTGGAGCTACTCATAGAAGTACAAGTGGTACAATGGTATTATTGCGCATTATGGAAGTGTTTAAAAACGTCACTGTACTCCTGAAACTAATGGTTACATAGGAAACTAAACTACGCAATTAGGAAACTATCTTAAATGCGCTGGTGTTTATATGCATGTAAATAACCATTCCCAGCTGCCATTGCACCCAGTAATGGTACAATGTATTACTTCTTAGGTAAGTGTGCACAACTTTCTCATCACAAGCAAAATCTAATTATTCACAAATATACTGCATTAACATAATGTTGTGTGCACGAAAGTACTTTATTTTACCCCATGTAATATTTGGATGTAATGAATTCTCCTTAAAATTACAATCATATTTCTTCCCCTTATTTAATTACAATTTTCCCGTAGAATCAACAAAATCAACAAAATTTCCATGTATTAAAAATGTGAAAATTCATTCAATTCAACATATTTTCATTAAAAGTTAAATTCACAAATTTTCCAAATAAAGTTCACAAATTTATAAATAAGTTTTTGTACGAGAAACAAATCGCGTCAGTTATGAATCTTAGGCGCCAAATTTAACAACATTTTAACGTTTTATTATGTAATTATATGTCATACTACTTAAATACTGTCGTCATTCTTTGTACGCAGTGTAACATTATGTCATGACTGGATTCAGTTTCTTGGACGTACTCTATTGCAAATTGAATGACTGTCAAAGAAAACTAAACAAAAAAAGAAAACCATAATATAAGCAGAGTATGCTTTAGTCAGCAAGTTACATACACAACAAGAAATTCCAAAATGGAATCGGGTCAAATAGAAACAAGGAACCAACAGATAATAAATGAAAATAGTAACAAATAAAATAAAAAATCAAGTAACATGCGACACAACGATGAGATGAAACAAAAAAACAGGCAAATATCAGACACGAACAGAAAAATAACAAAAAGACACAACAAATAGACGAGACGAAACGCAACAGATAACAGACGTATACAGAAGAGACAAACGACACAACGAAGAGACGAAACAAGACGCAGTAGTTTTCCAGACAGACAGTGTTACGTCGTTTCGGGAACTGGAATCAACTCTTACCAGACAGGCAATGGTGGGAGAAAATATTTTCGTCAGTCTGCGCCTTCCGGGATCGATTCGCGTACATGTACCGTAGAAATCCACGCCACGAACCAGGGTCGGGAAACTAGTTGCGGCCCGGGGCGAGCACCTAACGTTGCCGGGGCTTCAAAATTTCAGCGATGCATTGTTGCGAGTGAAGGGTTGCCAGTTAGAAATGGGAATATATTAGGCCACAGAGCAGGAAGACGCAGATTCCATCAACACAAATTTCTGGACGAAGCCACAAAAAAATCCCCCTCCCTCAAAATACCAATAGGGAAATATTCAGACAGAGGCTGTCATTGAAACTGGATCACAAGTATCTGTGATAGATAAATTATTGTTGGACGACTTGTTACATGCGGGCTACGGCAAGGAGATTGTCACGGCTCCAGTCTAGGTTGTGACATTAGTAGGGGTGACCGACGCACACAATAAGTCTGTAAAACAGCAGGTGGTAGAGGAGATGGAGCTAGGAGGGGTTAAAATCCCAATTAACTTTCTAGTAGTGAAAGGCCTTATGGTTCAATGCATTTTGGGAACAGATTTCTTGACTCAGCAAGCAGTGCACATTCTCTATGACAGTGACACTGTGTCGTTCACGTTAGGCGGGAAAGAATATACTTTCCAATGGGCATACGATATGAGTACAAACGAGAGTGCTATTCCTACATGGCGGGTACGCATACAATATGAAAATGATGTCCCGGAAACGAATGTCACGAGTTGTGACACTGAGCGGGGACCGAACCCGGGACCAGGTTTCAAAGCTACCGACTACTCGACGAACCCGCTCTCACCATAGCAGCGTGAGGAACTGAGTTTAACTCTCGACCGAAAATACCTAGTGTTTTCTGATCTGCCAGGGAAGGTACGGACTTATGGGAGTAAGTTCTGTATCCGGAAGGATACGTTTGCCAAACGTATATCCTGTTCCTCAGGCTGCGCGCCCGGCCGTAGAGAGGGAGGTACAAAGACTACTCCGCGCGAGGATTATAGAGAGGAGCGACTCGGAGTAAATAAACTCGCTAGCAATTGTGCTAAAAAAGGACGACAGCGTTCGCAACTGTCTTGATTCGAGAAGGGCGAATATGTTGATACTACCCGAGCGAGAATCACCAGCGCCAATAGGCGAATTATTACGACTCGCCAAGTGTGAGTATTTTTCTCGTCTTGATTTAGTGGCGACGTATCTGCTAGTGCTATGTTGTGATAACATTAGTCCACCAAAGACAGAATTTGGGTCAGTTTCTTTTGTGTAACTCAGGGTAGGAATGTTTTCGGAGGGAAACTGAGGGTCTCGGCGCACCCTGCCTTTTTATCAAGCGTCAAAAATTGCAAGATCTAGTCAAACAGGTTTTGTGACGGTCAGGATTTTCTGCTTGGAAAGGAAAACGGGGGAGAAACAGTTCCTGTTGTGCGAGGGGGTGTAATGTTTACACAATCATTGGGCGTTACTATAGCTTGCAGGGTTTTCGCTTTACAGTCAAGTTTACGGGGGATGGTGTCCCGTTATGTCTAGCAGTTTTAACATGACGGACAGTGCCAGCTACTGAGACAATCTCAGCTGTCCGACCACCTATAGGACTGTTAAAGTGGGGCATAGCTTACTTGACCGTTTGGTGTATTTAGTGCGACGAAAAATAAACGTACAAAAAAAGACAACGGGGACAGACTCTCGGTTAGGACACGGGAATGAAGACTGGTAAAACAGTGTCCATATAGGCCTACATGTTTCATTCCGGATTTTTCTGTTATGAATGTTTGATGAAATTTAAGACATATGACATTCCTTTAACGAATGAACTCAAAAGAGTAAAAGAGAATAATAAAAAACTTCTTGTCAATTTGTATGTGTAACATAGCATTAAGATATTGATAATAGTGTATGTATTTATTATTTAATGTATTTGTATGGTAGTAAGTTAACTTAGATAAGAACATTAATAAATAAGCGGTAGATGTTAGGTCAGTATTGGAATGTATATTTATTTAAGTTTGCTTGCTAACTTACTTTGTTTCTTAAGACCACAATTAAGTGTTAATTCTTGAGAAGGCAGTTTAGAAATGTTTGAAACCATTCAACTTCATATTCAGGCTCCAATCATTTCTCGAGGATACTACGTAACGTGCAACTTTAGGTATTTATTTAAAACAGATAATTATAGACGGGAAATGCAATTTGAAAACATAAGATGGCGAGGTGAATTAAGACGGAATCTATTCTCTGAGGGCAGAGCTTTTAAGGATGCTCGACACTGACTGGCCTCCCTTCGTGACCGCTGGACTGAGAGAATGGTTTCCCGCCAATGCAGTGAAGAGCCGCGATAGAGAAGGTGGGTCGAGGCCTTTGGCCGCGGATGTGGAGGGAGAACGAATGTCTCCAATTTTCAGCTATTGGGGCTGCAGTAGGCACCCAAGAGTATTTGACGTTTATCTTCTTGGAATAGTTAAGATCGGTACTTTCTAGCACGCCCTACGAGAGCAGTTCTCTGCTAATTCACTTAGACAGGAAACAAACATTCAGCATTTCTTATTGGCGAGATAGATAAACCCCGTGTTATCTGTGTGGTACATACGAGGAACGGAGTAACGGTATCAACAACAGATTAAAAAAGCCGACAAAAATAAAAAAAAAGACAGACGAAAAATAATAAAATGAACAACAAAAATGAGATGTGTAAAAAAGGCACCAAAAGGACAAACGACGAAGACAACAGAAGCAACGGAGACACGAATGGACGTTAACACAGACAAGTAACAACGCGGACAAAAGAGACGAAAAAATAGTAGGTTTCTCAGGACAACAGATGTAACGTTTCGGGAACTGGTATCTGGTCCTGTCTTCAGGCACATGTACAGACTGAGAAACTCGGGCTGGTATTGGGTATTTCCAGCCACCCTAGCAAGCTGGGATCCCTTATCCGCCATCCAGGGACACGTCGTGCTGCAGATGGTCGCTGCACCTGGAGCTCCTTATGTACACACCTCAACAGTAAGCCACGCTGCTGCATCCTGCCAGTGGAATCGCCACACTTAGCTCTTTGCACCTCGGGATCCCTCCAGCCGACAGGTCACTTGGCGCGCGTCCCGACGAGATGTGCACAGTCCGGAGTCCAGCACGAGGTTAGCCAATAACAGTGCAGCTGCCTCCTGGTTGGTCGCGCAGCTTATAATGTGCCTACATGCAGTGAGATGTGGACCAGGTCAACTGCTATGCTAATTAATGGTTTGGAAACTTAGTACAATGACAGGCGTTGTAATAGTAGCCGGCCATGGCCCTTGTTAAGGAACCATCACGGCATTCACCTTGAACGATTTCAGGAAACCACGGAAAACTGAAATCAGGATAGGCGGAGCCGGTAATCTTACCCACGTCCTCCCGAATGTGAGTCCAGCACGTAACCGTTAACGCCACCTGACTGTGTGTGTGTTTCCTAAGGAAGACTGCGTAGTATGAAGTGACCAGAACTGCGAGGCATGCATGAGCACAGCCCACTTACAACTTCGCGAGAGTGTTGACGAAACACACACACAAAACACCATTCTCATACATGTTAGGTGTTAGGCTAAGTCAAATTTTAATTTTACTTATGGCGTCCTCGAGACTTCAGGCAACTCTAAGCCGCTACAATGTTGTAAATTTTGATGTTTTGTAGTTTCAGTGTTTGACTATTAAAAAATAATTCACTCAGAAAGTGATCTAAATATCGAAGTAATCTTTTGCACTAACATGAAATTGTCATAATCATAATTTCTTATTATTCACGAACTATACTAATTATACACGACGATTGCATTTGTTTGTAGCTGGATAAAAATTACTGCTTTAGCATTGAATTAAAAAGGTAAACATTAAATAAAAATTCTAAACAAACCCAGATAGCCATTTCGTTTCTTAAAAAAAAAAAAAAAAAAAAAAAAAAAATTTACTGATTTTAAAAATGTACACAGTCCAATGCAGCGCACAAACTGTTCAGTGTGGAAAGAGCAATACATTCCTGGATTAAGACCTTTTTTTCAACTAAACGCAATGCCGACAGGTATACTTTCTGTAACTACATCTATCTGGTGTGTGTTCTGAGCTGGTGATTAAATACACCACGTTTTACAATTTTATTTTTATGCTGACAGCTGAAAATTGTGAGTTACCAACAATGTCTGAATCACAGACAGTGAAGACGCAGAACTTCTGTGGAACTTAATGCAAACATGCTAGAGAAATGGAGAGCATTGTCAGTCATGGATGCGAGGAGAATGTAGCCTCAAAATGTTATTTGTAGTGGACAAGAAAACTGGCCCGTTCAGAATGGTAAATGTTCAGAAATGTGTTGTATTGCTTGTATTAGCCGTCGTGCTATCTCACATAAAATAATTATTAGGCTAACACAACTAGGCTAGTGGTAAATCCACAGTTGATATGAGAGGGAAACAAGAATATCGTTCAAACGTTATCCCACCCTCTGTAAAAACAAAAATATTCTTTTTCCGTAATATAAGCACACCACGCTAAGATTCTTGTAACCTCGGAGGCATAAGACACTATGTCACAAAAATCACATTTTTCAGGAGAGCAGTTTGAAGAGTGAGATTCACTAGTGAATCCGGCTGTATAGTGCCCGAAAACCAACGTTTTTGACACAACACAGACTTTATTTTGTATGTCACTACAAAGTATTTAAAACCGTGGCCATGTTTACGGTAAAAAGTGCATTTTGACAAAAAGTGGACATAGTGTCTTATACCTCCGAGGCACAGATTAAATTACAAAGTATATTGACCTGCTCGGTATGAAATCAAGTAGTAATATTTTATGAAATATTTTAAAGATAAACTTGGTTTCTTTTTCTTTTTTTTTTTTTCTTTTTTTTCGTCAAACCTTTAGTCGAACAATTGTTTCACTGTGTCTAATTATGTACTTAAGATGAATAACTAGATTGATTTGAGGGTGGCGAGAGCCTTAACTTAAAAACATTGTATAACTTCAACACAGTATATAATTTGAGTTTCATACTTTGTCACTGAATCTGCAGAACACTTACCTTTATGATCACTCCTTTCTTTTAGCTGGAAAAGATTTTTTCTTTATCCTAAAATGTATGGATTTTGTTAAGTAACAATTTTTTACCTCACCGATGCAGTTATAACGTTTCGGTTTCCTCCAGCAGTGATACTTTATATTTAAGTGGATTTGATATTATTCTTCTAGACGGTTAGGATTAAAGATGTTATTATGACTCATGTAAATGACACTATTTTCCCAAAGGTTATTTGTGGATTATATTAACAGTAGTGTAACACAATTTTGTTTTGATTATTTCCCAGTGTTATCTGATCATTAAAATAATTGTAAATGTTATGTTAAGTTCGACGAGGTTTTCTATTTCAGTTGTTATATTATAACCCAGATAAGTGAACAATATACTCACTGACGGTTGAGAACATCAGTGTACGGAAGTTCTCGCCTCATCATGAAGGACAGCCTGTCAAATGCCACAGGCATCCAGAGGAAATCTTGGTCAAAAAATTTATCTACAATATTGGACGCAATCAAGCTAACGAATACGACGTGATTACTACTGCTGCAAACATGAGCCAAGGCTGATGATACATTAGCTTCCACGAAAAACTGAGAAAACTTCAAATGCTTGAATTGTGCCTGAAACAGAATATATACTTACTGTCAAATGTTTACAAAGAAATCAGCCCAAATATGAACGTATTCTGAGATGGGATAGAAACAAAAATGTTCGCTGTCAAAATAAAAACTTGAGTCCAATTGCCTGAATTTTTACACCTTTATTTCGTAAAATTTAAGGCCAAGAAGTGTCCTAACATCACTGTCATTATATAGAGACAAAATTACTATACATTATTATAATTTCCATAGTTTTGAATTTTTACATTCTGAACGGTAAAAGAAAAGAGACGGGATTTTTTTGATTAATTTGTTGGATCAACTTCAGATATCAATCACAACAACAACAGCAACAACAGAATCTGTCAGCTTATAGCAATTACACGTTGGCAGACCGTCAGTTCACTACGGGATACACTCCCTACTTGTTGCCACTGCTATTATCAGGTTAATTTTGGACATTGAACAGTAAGTTGCTTGATAAAACATGCTTCATTAGTATTTATGTACTCCACTCTTATGTTTTTATAATTGGTTTGAGTAGGCCTAGAATACAGTTCAGAAAAAAAAACTCAGAAGGTGCTTACTGCTAATTCCTCGCTACGCGAGTCTTCAAGGTATCCAAGACTGTAGCTCTGGGACGCAACCAGATGAGCGAAGTTGTTGAGGTCGAAGGGTAGCTGCACTGCTAGGATCATTATGAAGGTCGCAGAGTAGATGCTGACAGTCAAGTATCCCGCCAGTTGAGTCACCAGCCACAACAGACGACCAGACATGCTGCTGGGCCACTGTCTCTCAGCCACGCCTTGATGGAACAGTTATTTGCTCATTCATTACAAAAAACTTATAAATAGATCGTAAAAAAAAATCAACTAGGCGAACGTAGAAAATCATTCAACCGATTGGATATGTGCTTAATTACTATACAAACTGATACTCAGGAGCACTTGGCTCATCATCTGTGTCCAACGGGTTTTATAAAAAAAAGTATTTTGTAATTACGGCCCTCGCCAAACTTTTTCTAGTGACCATAAAAATACTTGCTTCACCTGTATAGTTTTGCAGTGACTACAAAACCCTTGCAGCACATAGCTAAATCTTGGTGAAATGCGTGTTTAAAAATATTTTGTGGCCACAAATTAGTTTTTTCACTGAAAATAACAGTGTCCGTGTACAACAGTTTTATATATGCGTACACACGTATACATTTCTGTGTGTGTGTGTAAGACACAGACCAAAACGTAACCGTATTATATATTTCAGACACTGCCATAGGCATGTAGAGCAAGGTTACATCATTTAATCTCTGGAATTATATTATGAAAGTTAACTGTGGTAGATACTGTTGATAGTACAGGAAGAATTGATTGATTTCTGTTTACAGTCGTCGCTTTCTACTGTAGGCCTTAATGTTGAAGTACGTATTTTACGTGATGCGAGAATGGATAATGAATAATTAGGGACTCGTAAGTATCCTCGACAGAAACTGCGTAGACTGTAAACTGTTTCTTTGACAAGTCAGATGTTGGTACTAAGTATATTGTCCTAAAATCCAGTAAGTTAAGTAAGCCCACTGATTAAGGATGTTAAATTTTTATTCATTATCCGTGAAAAAGGGGATTGCTGTGTTTTTTTAACACAAAAATCGATGTAGATTTATTTATCTTATAGTACCGACCATTTAATTTACATTTTTCGTTCAGGTGAATAAATTTCCTTGGGGTATTTGGTAACTAAGACATTATGTCTCTGTTGCTGTCCAATTTATCGCAAGAAAGCAAACTATTACTCAGAAGATATTTTAAATATCATTATCTCCTGGGGGTAATATTCCTGGGCCTAATTCGCTTGCGTATTGACTACACTTTCGTGGATGCTAAATCATGGATTAACGGATGTTAAAAGATTTCCTACCGAGCGTTTTTCTGTGTGGAAGAATGAACATTTTATCTGCTGTGTCGTCGGAATATTTTATCATATTTTTACCACGACGTTTATTGGTTTCAGTTGATCGTGGAGAAAACTGTGCCAATTCTGGGGTTTCATCTGCGTCATCGATGGATGTATTGTCTACAATATTCCATAAACCACAACGTTGTAGTTGTTCGGCAATCTATTATTTCATTTAGACGCAATTAGTGTCTAAAACACACGTTCGTCTGTCCGTATCCTGGCAGTTAGGTAAAAGCCAATACCTTAAACCTGCACTTACCTCAATTCATTAATAATGTTAGCAATTCTATTATTCGTGTTGAGCTGTAACTTATAGAGTGAAGTGTTAAAGCCTCTGCTGCAAATTTCATATAATATTAAATAGTTTGTACTTTGTGGGGAACATTAGAATAACATTGTTTTGTATTTGGCTACAGTGGATTTTGTTGTATGTGCATAGTTTTGTATGTTCAATAGCTTTGCGCTGTATAATGTAAACTGTTTTCCCCATAAACTTTTAAGAGGCCATGGATTTACCAACTATTGATTTGCCATTAAATTAACCTGAATTTACTTCAGGGGCACGTATTTTTAATTTTTTACTTTAATTTTTTTTCTATGCATAAAATACAAAAGAAACTGCACTAAACCAACTAACAATTTAAGTAATATAATGAAATGACTGGTATTTTTATAACGGATAAATATTAAAACGCCACAAATATCTCTGAAATTGTATTTCCGCAAAAACTTAGTTTATTTTGTAATAAAACGTGGTTTTGTTGTAAAGTGTTATAAGCAAATATGTGTTATAAGTTATATTAGACATTATCTATGTTGTGACGTTTTTCTATATAGCTATGGAGTGATCCTAATTAGTAGTGTCTTTTGAATGTTCGAGGACAGCGACATTTTTTTACTCAAAACTGGGAAAAAATTTCGTCTACAAATATAGGAAAATATCTAAATTTTTTTTACATAATTTCACATTCAACCACGACCAATAAATTTGCAAACAAAATTGCAAAAATTTTGTTGAAATACAAGATCGATTAAATAATTATATAAAATGAGACATACAGCTGCCGCGAAACATTTATCACAAGAAGTAACCGCAGAAATTTTTATTGCATAATGCAGGGACGCATTAACAATACATTATTTCCTGCCTCGACCAAACCAACGACATTATAAACTTCATTTCTCATAGTTGTTAAGTTAGCTGAGAGAATGAGTTCCAATGTAGCTTTACAATCCATGAAACAAGCGAAACATGTTGACTTCTTACGCAAGCGAAACATTAATTTTGTTATTAAAATAATTTTCTTATTAATTGTAACTAAAATCAACGTTGGTAACAACATCAAATCTCTTGAAATGTAACCCATGGTATAAAAAAGAACAATATAATATATCAAATCGAGATGTAACGAATGTATGGATTGCATTTAAATTAGAAAATAATTGCAAAGCCGTGAGAGAAGAAAATTAAGGGTGAAAAATTTAAATACTGTTACAAATCATCACGCAACCAAAAATATCTAAAAAGTAAAAAACCATAAAAATAATAAAATAGTTAAGTGTGAAAAATGTAAACAAAAATATAAACTAAATAAATAAAAAGGCATGAAAAAAGTAGAATTAATATAGGACTTCCACTATCGGACAAAAAAAATATTCAGAATAATTAAAAATTAAACAAAAAATAATTTAAAAAAATAAACGCGAAAATGCTACGGTAAAATGTGTGATTTCCAAAATAAAATACAATCAATAGCACAGAAAAAATCATGAACGAAGTAATAGAAATATAACACCAGTAAATAAAATAAACACAATTAAGTTGATTATGAAACATATGAAAAAGTGAGAAGTGTAGTGAGTCTTGTCATCGCTTAGCATAGAGGTCTTAAGCGCCGGTGAGGGGTGATATGAGGTAGGTACGGAGCGGTGCCAGAATGAGTAGGCAAGATCACTGAGTAAACTCGCCGACCAGCGGCATCGTCCGGCACGATTCCTACATACGAAAATCCGAGGACCGACCCCTATTGGAATCGAGCCCGAATCGTCCGGGAGGGGGGCGGGAAAAAGAAGCAGGCTTTGAAAATATATTGAAAACTTGTAGTATTAAGCCTGTATGCGATATAATAGATCCTACAGAATGTATTGATCGTATAAAACAAACTGTATTAAGTAAAGTGAAAGAATACATAGAGAAAAATATTTTAAAAGCAAATTTACATTTTTCGGCTCACCTAAGGGAATCAATTTCTAATGCAGTATATCAAGAAACACCTTTTTAAAATAAAAAAATTTATTGTTTTAAAAACAACGGGTTAAGGTAAATATTATGAACGATGTGTTAAAAAAAAGAAATGTATGAAAATATGATACCAATGACTCCACTACCTAATAAAGAACGAAATAAATATTTGGCAGCAACTAATTGTCATATTTGTGATAAGTCATTAAATACTAAAGAAGGTGAAATAGTAAAAAATTCAGTAGTGGGTCACGACCATTTAACAGGGAAATATCGTGGAGCAGAGCATAAAAATTTAAATTTAAATTATAAGAACCCACATTTTATTCCCGTATATATAAAGAGCTTAGTGCACTATAGTAACAAGCCACACTTTTAGGAAAGTGAGATTTTATTATTTTCAGAGGAAGCGTTGCTGCATGCATCATCGGTGCGAAAGGTTTTTTAATTGTCTCAAGTAATGACGCCAGTATTTCAAAATCATCTTAATGCTCAACTGTCATTTTTCACACATTTATCTCCTATAATATGACAAGCCACAGTTCAAGACGGTTGGTATCATTGAACGCATGCCACATTGTAGCTCAAAAAATTCTGTTCCTGAGGAATTTTTGGTCAGCGACAAAGAAAGTAACAGTCCCATTATTGATAATAGTGATGTGGATGTATCTTACAAACCAAATAATGACGGATCCTCAACTACATCGTCTGATATAAGTATTGTTACACCTGCTCGGTTACTGAAATAGAAAACTTCAATATTAGGTATTACATAGATTTTAAGAACACAGCAACCAAAGGTGAAATCACATCACTTTAGACAAAATCTGCTACTTAAATTGTGATTTATTGCATGCTGGTAAACAGTGACTATATATATAACACTGATTCAAGTGCCAGTTATTTTTATTTTAAACATTACGTATTTGTTTACACAAATTTCCGGTTACTAAACGCGCACATAAAAAGTACATTATTTTAAGAAACTGTTACTTTTTTACATAAACGGCACCCATTACAATAAACTATAACAGAATAGTTAAAATATACTGTGAAATAAAATATGTTACAATTATTTTTATTGCATCGAGTTTCTGTGTTGAATACCAGCAGGCGAAAAAAAATTAATCTCACCGTAGGTTGCAGCATCCTCAGGACAGGATACTATAGTAAAAACAGTCCGTGAGGCGGTTACTTATCATCGTGCTGAGGAAGTCGGGTGACCACGCCATGGCCAATCCAGTATGCCAAGTCGGCAAGGACAGGAGAATTTTGGTAGTACGTCGGATAACATGTAAATTGGAACTGATTCTGAGACATGAATTGAACTGAAACACTCTGTGAACTGAGGCAAAATAACCCGGAAAAATCTAGTTACTGTTGCAGGGTAATAAAAAGGGTAACACTTACCAAAGATGTGGGTGAAGAAACACTATGCAGATGGCATCTTGAAGCTAGTAGCAGATTGTAGAAATTGCTCACTACATTTTCCAAAAATGGAAACTATGGTGCTACTTCTATAAATAATATAAATTAAATAGAGTAGCCCAAGAGTGACTACATCCTGTGTGGAAAGTAGTTCGTGCTACACACGTAAAACGCGTATAGACACTCTCGCCCAGAAACATGTCTGACACACACAAGGTAGAAACTTCTAATTACGGCAAACCAACACCGCTGGAGACCGCATACAGTTACAGGAGGTTTAAAAACTCTCAAGAGATGGTGCGCGAGTATCGAAATGGCTAAGATGGCCTACAATACTGGCCATAAAACAGAAAAAAAAAAGGTTAAGACTGGCTGTACAAGCACTGAAAGAAGCACTTTCCGACAAACAAACGGAAGTGGGGCATCTTATAAGGTCCAAAGTAAGCGTCGCTAAGTGTGTGAAATCTGTTTGAACAGCAGAAGTTATTATTACATCAGGCGTGAAATAAAACTAGGAGCGTGAAGCTAGAAGTGAGAGCCCTGGCCAAGGCAGCCAAGCCACTGGCAAGGCAGGCCTGTATGCATGTATGGCCAAAATAATAAAGAAAACATATTTTTAAAAACCCCCAAAAGACCACAAACATTTTATATGGTAATAAATTGAGAATATAAATTCTGCTGCTAAACTTGTTCTTCCTTAACAAACGATTGAATGAATATTAAATGAAATTATTAAGTTTAAAAAAATAAGTAAAATTACGAAAAATTAAAGACGGCACAGACTCCCCCCTATATATGGATGCTAGGGTATTTCTCCTCTATACTCTTAATAATACATCAATAACTAATACAAATATGCATAAATCCTTCGAGTATTTACAATTACCTTGGCTATCATAGATAAGGCTCATCGTAGATAAGGCTAATTATTGATAAGGTGAATATAGATGTGGTGTTTATTTATATATAAGCGTACCCTTAGATTAAGAACATAAACATTGAGCACTTAGACCACAAATACTTAATATAAACATGGCGCCTTAACCTAACACAATTCTTATGAATTAGTACCTAGGGTTTTAAACTAATAAATGCTTAAATGTATTCAGCTAGAATCTATGAAATTAGAATAAATTATGTTGACAAATAAATATTGCGTACTACGATAAAATAAGGAAAGTGTGTGATCAGACCACATTGCAACCATAGGTGTAAAACAATATTCGGGCAAAACTAACCTAAATGAGGTTAGGTGAAGACTTCTTAAGTAGGAAAATGTGAGCCTGTGTCATAAATTTCCCCCATTAGTTGGGTCACAAAGTGCAACTGTGGCTGGAGTGAGGAACCCTTATATTTGAAAAGGACCTTTAAATCGATAGAAGAGTTTTGCAGATTTTTATCAATGGCTTTACTCAGGGTATGCACCCTAGATAACAGTAAATCTCCTACTTTAAATGGGCTGTCCATTCTGTTCTTGTCATAATTCCTCTTACTTTTCTCTTTATACAGTCGCAAATTCTGATATGCCTTTTCAGAAGTCTCCTCGATGTCCTATTAATCAACAGGCAAAAGGTCACCTAGTGACCAAAGATTAGAAAGAGGTGTGTTGGGTTTTTACATAAACATTAATTCGGATGAAATTGACTTATGTACCTCATGGCGAGCATATTTAAATGCCATTTACAACCACTCTAGGTTTTGGCCCCATCTATCCTGACTGTCAGCGTGGAATTCAAATAATGCTGAACGGAGATTCCTATTGAAGCGCTTTGCATGTGACAGTTGTGGATAGTAAGGTGTGGTCGTAACATGCTGGATACCATGAGGACCATTATCAGAAACTATTATAGGTGGAATACCAGAAATTTTAAAATTTAATTTTTTATAGCAAGGACAGTCGTGTCTGAAGTAGTTATGCGAAGTGGAATTAACCACACAAATTTAGTGAACACATCAATACACACTAATAACATTGTATTTTCTGACTTGGAGCGAGGGAAAGGGCTAAAAAAATCAATAAACACTTTTTGAAATGGTCGTTCCGCTAAGTCAGAAGAAAGAAAACCTAGCTTAGTATTTTGTGCAGATTTACTCGGTTCACAAGTTTTATATAATTTTATTTTTTGAGAAATATCTTGATACATTCCTTTCCAAATAAATTAACAATTTGTAGCATTAACGGTTTTGTAAGTACCTAGATGAGCTTCAAAGGGAGATCTATGAAGATAATGAAAAATCATATCACGAAGATTTTGAGGTAAAACAGTTTTATGTTTTCTAGAGAGCCGAAATTTACAATGTAAAATACCTTTTACTATTTTATACCGCCTAGAAACGACTCCGTTAGTGACTTGATTAATAACATCACAGATGTATGGGTCATTACTTTGGTAAGTTTTAATATCTTGGAAAGCTAAAGGAAAATCGGTGAGAAGAGCACTGCAGAAATTAGAATCAACCCTTGATGTTTCCTCTGGACAATTTTTAACATACGGGACAAGGCATCGTCCACTATGTTCTGAGTCGCTTTAATATGCCAAATTCGAAATTTAAGTAATGAGATCTTTATAATCCAACGGCCTAATTTACCAAGTTATTTTGGATGTGCTAGAAGCCAAGAAAGGGCTTCGTTATCTGTTTCAAGTAGAAATTAATTTTGTTCTAAAAATTGCCTAAATTTATCAATACCAAACACAACTGAAAGACATTCTAATTAATGTACTGAAGATTTTCTTTCTTGGTGGGTTAATGTTCGAGAAGCAAAAGTGATGGGTTGGCATTGCCCATCAATTTCTTGTGACAAAACAGCACCTATTGCAATACTTGAAGCATCTATTTGAAGAACAAATGGTTTACATAAGTCAGCTGTTCTGAGATCAGGAGGACTAACAATAGCTTGTTTTAGAAATTCAAAAGCATCTTGCTGTTCTTTACCCCAAATGAATTTAGCACCCGTTTCCCTTAATACATTTAGAGGTGTGGCATGCTCAGCAACACTTGGAATACATTTAGATTAAAAATTGACCATCCGAATGAAACGAGAAACACCTCTCGCATATTTAGGTGGTGGGGATTCTCTCGATGATTTAGTTCATTCACGATCTATAGCTACTCCTATACCTTAAACTAAAGGTCCTAAAAAAGAAATTTCTTTAACAGCAAACTCAATCTTTTTCAAATTCGCAGTAAGACCTACATTACACAACCGTTCAAGAACAGTTCTGAAAAGATCTACATGTTGCTCAAAATTTTCAGAATAAGCTACTATTTTTACCATGTAAATTGACTAGAATAGAGGCTTCATTATTTTTATTTAAATCAAACGGCTTCGTTTTAATTGTCCTACGAACATCATTATTGTAATCACTAATTAATTTTGGTAATAAATCCATCCATCCATTTATAGCTTCCTTGTATATCCAACATCTTCCATATTTTCTCCTTCAATGTTCTAGTAAATCTTTCAATAATGCAAGCTTTCTTATCACCACTTAATGTTTCTTAATGTATTCTAATATTATATTTTATTAATTTTGAAATATTTTATTATAAATTTCTTTATATTTGTCAGTTGGAAGATGTTTAACTTGTCGACATTTTAAAATGCTAATGTGACATTTTCATCATATTTATCCGTAACTGATGTTGCCCACGCATATTTGTAAATAATATTAATCAAAGCATATATTTAAATAATTTGTTAATTTTTAAAAATACGTGTGTGTGAATATGAACCCATTTCGAGTAAATCTGCTTGTCAGCGATCATCACTACCAAAAGATAAAACTGCTCTTCTAGGAAACATTTTACGAGCTGGTTTATGCATTTAATTTGCAATTTGATGTTTAATGTTCCCAGCCATAAACATCAAGAAAGTATTTGTATTACCTTCCCTAGGTTACAAATTTCCATTCCCACCTTTCCCAGAGTTACACTTCAAAGTTTGTACTCACTTTACCGTTTATGCTTAAGGCGATAGTCATTTATGCTGGTTTAACGAGTTTTAATTTTTAAAGCCAACAAGGAAACAAGTCGTTAAACCGTAACATATAAATAAAACCGTATTTATTGCGTAAACAATTCTGCCTTGCTTTAAAAAAATTTGCTACATAATAACCACAATTTTCGACACATTTAGGCGACAGTTTTAAAATGTCTTCCCACCGTTAAGATTTAATTATAATCCTCGCAATGATCAAACGTGACCGAGGCCTCAGTGATAAATAAAGAAACATTATCTAGTGAAATCCAGTTGTTATGTTATGGCTAATAATTAACCCAGTGAGTTATAATCAAGTGATTGTTACCTTGCTGGGAGAAGGCATAGAGTACATCGTAGAAGACGGAAAATTCTGCCGGACGACGGGAGTACAGATATGACCAGATCACTGTGACGACCGTCGCCAGGACGACACTAGTACACAGGTGAACACCATACTGCCTCAGACCACGAACTCTTATAGATGCGGCTTCTTGAGGCTTCCTGAACACGGCGTAGAAACTAAGACAAAAATACAAATTAATGATCACATTTCAGTATTTACCCTCCTATAATTAAAGTGTTTTCGCAGGTAGAGTAGACCTATTGTATGTAAAAAACGTGTTTTTATTTGTAATTATGAGAAACCTTTGTAATCGTGTAAGCAAAACTGGAAATATAAACTAATTCTACTGGTATTTTGTTGTGAATATTAATTCATATACCCTTAAGAAAGTTATTTTTTTTTGTTCGGTAATATGTAAATGCAAACTCTGTTTTAAAAATTTACGTTCTTCTTCAATCTCTCCCAAATTTCACCTTGCTTGATATAGTCTACTATAAGTCTGGCTTGAGAAAGCCGTATCACATGAGTGTTGCATATACCTTGTACCGTGTGAAATGGGCTTTACTCACACATATTAAAATGTAGAATATTGATTGTGTCTCACCGAGAAGTCCAGAAAGGTATGGTGTAATCAGCGACCAGTGCTCGCTTTGCTGTAACTGTGAAAGTTGCGACCGCCACGTCTGTTTCGTTGTTCTGCAGCATCCGTATTGCGTTGGTCCATCGGTAACTGTTTCGAGAATCCTTGACGAACTGGAACTGCGTCCTGCAGGAGTAAATAATAGAAAATTATTGAGTAATATGTAGATATTTGTATATGAATAATGTGAGAGAACGCTATAAAAATAATGTTGAATGTGAGTTCATTATCAAGCATAAACACACATACCTTTTAGCTGCCTGACTCAGGTGATTCGGATTAAAGTTAGCAATAAAAAAAGTCCTGATTAATTTCTTTTTTCTGCCAGTTTATATCATTTCGCCAAATGAAAAAATAAATTTTGCCACGTACTTTTATTCACATATGGTCATTCAATATATACATGTGGAGTATACTGTTCCGAAAAATATTATCTACAATATCCACTCATTAAATGCACGGAGACTGAATATGAGATATAATCAAAAGTATTCTCAGTTATAAGTACCTGCGAGATGTAATACTGGTTTCTCTGCATCGAATAATTTGTACAACACGCACTATTACCGTTACGAATCTCGTAAATGCCGGCGTAGGTTATTTGAATTTGTAACTCAAAACCGCCACTAAAAACACACATGACACTCGCAATTCAAGAATTCAAGTTTCGTTTTGTTATTCTGCCACGAACAACGACGACGCACCTAGTAAAAACAATAAATATCGTATTTTCTCAATTCGTGAAATAAAAAGTATGTGGTTTCTAGGCTGGCATACATAAAACATAATTTACAGAATACCAATGGCTTCACATAATTTGGCAACAATATTCATAGTCGTTTCCAATACTTTTGAATGTGTTTATACGCACAACGGACAAACACACGTAAATGATGCAACTTGGCGAAGAGGCGGAAACTACGAAAACCTAACTTTGATGCCACCTGTCGGTGGAATTTTGAACTGTCTGAAGCGCGGAGCAAGCGGTAACTTGCGAGATCATCTGAGGTGGGCAGTAGAGTCACGTTGTGCTGGCGCCAATTAAGTCTAATTATACTGTATGTAGAAATGTCAACAAGATCATGAATAAATACTTTGAAGTATATTAAATTCAGAGACGTCGATTCCATGTTATGTTCGTTCACTAATGCAGTATTCAAATAAGATATACACGGAACTACATGCGATGAATCGTTACCAACCATACAAGCTTGTTATTATGACTTATATGCAGGAACGACTAGTTACTTTTTCAAAGGTTAAATCTTTAGTGCTCACTTTATCACGAATGACATGTACACACTTTAGAACACATGGCAAAATATATACTCCTGGTTTCAAATTGGCGTGGTAAAAATGAAACGCATCTAGCTTTCCAGATTGAAAATTCATTAGTTATTATTGCAATGATTATATTTTAAGATCACAGTGGTAATTTATGGGCAATCTGCCGGGTCTATGCCGTTTCATTTTATCACAACCCTTGTCGGGAAACATGTGCCAGTTCAATTCGCAATACAATTATAGTTGTCGTATATTATACTGATGTAAATTAAGCACACAGCTGCTGCAAACGGCTTTCAGTTTATTTTTCATCAACATTTAGTTTAATTACACATTCAAGCGGATTCCATCAGAGGTATTTTTTTAAGAGAAGAGGGTAAAAGGAGGAGTAGCGAGGATGTTTTCTGATGAAAGCTTTCCATGGACACCACACACGTGTTGTTTGTCTACAAGCATTGGATTGTTGAGACATTGCACCAAAATTCCTACTTAAGGGGCGACGAGTACAGTTAGTAGCTTTTTCAAAATCTAGGTAACTAACCCATGATCAGTTGTTACACTAGTTATGCAATCTATCCTTGCCCCAACCTAGGCGTCTGAAAATAGTCACTCGGCCACACCGTGTAGAGTAAAACTTTAAATCCTTTAACTTACGAATTGATGTCCGTTCAAGAGACCAGTTCAAGGCAACGTTAAGGGAAACAAGAAGTTTCCAGCAAAACTGATAAGCCTACTTTCCTGACAGTGGGTTCAAATGAACTATGGAAGTTAAAATATTTTATGTAATTGTAATATTTTAAAGAATTATTATATAATTCTAAAATGTATTCCTTATTAACTCCTCAAATATACCAATCAAAAAAATCTCTCTCTCATTTTCCATAGAACAACTCACGTCTTTTTATACCATGGAGGTGTTACTATTATCGTTACTAACATATTTCTCCTTCTTAAAGATCCAAATGTTTAACAGGTTTAATCACGCGACTGCTTCTGAGCAGACCTTCTTGCTGACAAGATCTTCCAGGAATGTCTTGCATCTGAAGTTGTTTTGGATTGACATCTGTAGGAAATTCCATAGTATGATCTTTAGTGATTTCTTGAGGAGGATCTTTAGTGTTTACTTCACTTTTTTCTGGAAATTTTAAACTAAATCATCATGGTTTTTCTGCTTCAGTGTTTGTAGGAAAACTTTGCTGCGACAGAAATGACCGACTTCAGTGCAAATGATGTAGGATCGAGGAGCCTCATGATGTTGTATAATAGTTCCTTCTTCTCGCCTGTCAAATATAATGACATTGCTGCCTACAGGTAACTCTTTAAGGCTTCTATCTCTATGGCGACGATCAAAATTATCTTTCAGATGTTTTATCCTAATATCTTCCTTTTTCTGCAATGCATCTGAATCAACCAGATATGGTCTAAGACGTTGAGCAGTTGTGGGAAGATGAGTTCGAAGTTTTCGCCCCATGAGTAGTTCTGTAGAACTAAGTCCATTTTCAAGTATTGTGGCCCTTAATAAAAGCAGCATTTTGTAGGGGTCATGGCATTTTAGTAAATTATTTTCAAGTTCTTTACTTATGACTATATATCCCTTACTTCTTGGATAATGGGGGCTTGACAATATAAGTTTGAAGCCATAGTCTTGAGATGGTTTCTTGAACTCTTAGCAATTAAATTGTGTTCCACAGTATACTCGTACGCAACAGGAACACCGTGCCGAGAAAAAATGGATTTAGTATGTTTTGTGATATTTCCCATTGAAAGGTCTTCAAGTTAACAATTTTAAAGAATCTGGAATAATAGTCAGCTACGATGTGGTACCAAAAACCCATACACTTCAACAACAACAATTCCATCCCAACAATTTGCTACAGACTATCTGGAAACTCAGATGGCAACAGGGGATCTGATTTTCTTGGTCTCAACTCAGCACAACTGCGACAGTTTTCAATGACAGTCTGTAATTGTTGAGAGAGTCGAGGCAACCAAACACTTTCTTTTGCTAAAGCTCTGCATGTACATCATGAAGCTGCTTAAGGATCCCTGATCTCATGCAGGATGGAATGATATTGCGAGTAACCATAAGGAAAAGTCCATCATGTAGACATATGTCAGCACGATACTGTCAATATGGAATTCGTTGTTCAGGTAACTGCGATTTAATTTGCCATCCTTATTTGCAGTATCTTGTAAGAAGCTCCAGGTTCTCATCACGATGTGTATTGTTCATAATTTCTTGGAGTTTTTCGTCAGTAACAGGAAGGTTCGATACAATAGTGTTGACGTAAGCAGTGACCTCTTCTGTTAGTTCCCATTTTTCATCAGTAGAGAAAGGGCTACATTACAGTGTGTCAGCCAAAATTATTTCCTTTCCTGGAGTGTATATAATGTCGTAACAACACTTCATTAAGTGCAACCTGATTTTTAGAAGTCTTGGGGAAATAGCATCTAACTCCTTCTTCTCGAAAATGGATAGTAATGGCTTGTGATCTGTAACAATGTTTATGGGGATGCCAGTTACATAATCTGAAAAGTGTTCAGACCCCCAAGCTATAGCAAGTCCTTTTTCAATTTGTGCCCAGTTTCGTTATGCTGATGTTAAACATCTTGAGGTAAAAGCAACAGGTCGTCTGGTACCATCTTCCTGCTGTTGTAGTAGTACTTCACCTATGGGAAAGGATGAGGCATCTGCTGAGATAAATGTTTTTTTGCACTGGTGTTATAAAGGGCAAGAAAAGGTTGTTTTTGTTACTGTTGAGGTTCACCATCGTAGTGGCCAATTTTATTTTGAGACAACACATACTTCAATTGATACAGTAGCACAAATGCCAACATAAGCGCTCTTAATATACCAACATACAGTGCAGGCAACATTATCATTCAACACCTTCCCCCAATGTTGACATGCTTAAACCAGTTAGAAACGTTTTTAATTTCTTAGAACATGCTTGCTTGGTTAAGCAGTCACTGATCTGCTTGTTGGTGTCAACATACACAAGTTTCACAATGTGATATTGTACTAGTTCCTTTACAAAGTAGTAATTCACATGAATATGTTCAGATCTTTTAGTTTCTAAAGGACTTGCCAATTTTATGCATGATTGGTTATCTTCATATATGGTAATTACAAATTCACTTAAGACTAGAATTTTCTGTATCAATTTCTTAACAAACAAATATCCTGCAGTAGCCAGTGCTACATACTCAGCCTCCGTGCTGGATAAACATACACATGTTTGTTACTTACTTTTCCGTATAACGTTATTTCCCAACACGAAAATGAAATAGCCAGTAATACACTTTGTACCAATTTTATCATTGGCATAATCTGAATCAACATATGGTTCTATCATATTACAATCATTCTTAGAATAGCATAAACAATAATCTTTAGTTTTATTAAGATAGCGCAAAGTATTTTTCAAATGTGTATAATGCTCTTTACCATAACAATTCTGAAACTTACTGAAGTAAACAATAGGAAACTTAAGTCTGGTCTGGAACCTAGCATAATATAGACTACATAAGGCACGAAATAGTTATCTGTATGGTACGTTTAAAACACAACCATCACCAGGTTGTAGCTCTAGTTTAGGTTCCATTGGCAAATCTAAGAATTTACAATCGTTCGTATGAAATTTTGTCAACACACAGTCTATTAATTTTCTCTGCCGAATTTTAATGCAAGTATTTTTACATATTATTTATATTCCAAGAAAATGAAAAACTCCATTACCTTCATTCATTTCCCTCATCTCGAACTTCTGCACGTGATCAGCCTTAAGTAATTGCACTTTTTGTTTACAATCAGAAAAAAATCATAAGGTCATCAACATACACTAATAAGTACAAGCCTTCCTTATAAAACAAACAAGGATCAGCCATTGATCTTGTAAATTTGTTTCCTGACAGTGCATCACTTAATTTGTTAAACCAGCATTTGGGAGATTGTTTAAGACCATATAAAGCCTTCTTTAATTTACATACAAGATTTTTGTTCCTTACCACAACTCACTCCTTTTGCAATGACAAAGACAACAAGATTCTAATTGTGGACAACTTTGCTACAGGGGCAAATATATTCTCTCTAGATGTTAAATTTTGAAAACATACCCTTGCCACTAACAGTAGTGCCCTTAACATCCTTATCTGTGAATACCCATTTAGAGTCTATTAGCTTTTCATGTACAGGTTTCTCCACTAACTCCCATGTTTGGTTCTTTTCCAGTGATTTAATCTCTTCTCGCATAGCTTCTTTCCACAGATTCTTATGAGGATTATCCTCTATAGCTGACACAGAGCCAGGAATACTATCATTGAAAAAAACAAGCAGCATTCAACGCTATATGTGAAATATAATCATCGCTTGTGATGTAGTCCTGCTGCCATTTTGGAGGTACTGCGTGATCCTTTCAGATTTTCTCACTGCACATTTCTCACCACCACCGAGTGGTTTTCCTACTCTATTCTTACCATCTACTTGTTCCTCTTCTTCTATTACTACTAACCTAGGACGGTTTTCATCCTCTAAAAACCGAACATCCATTTAAACAATTATTTTCCCTTTATCTATATCATAGAACCTGTAGGCATTTGACGCATATCCGACCATGTATACCTCCATGCCTCTCTTGTCTAACTTCCCTACAGACGGGCTGTTCGTAATTAATGCTTTACTCCCAAAAAGCCTAATTACGTCACCTTTTGCCCATACCAAGTTTCAGCGGGTATTTTTCCATCAAACCTAGGAAGTCTAGGCCTCAAAATAGACATTATAGTCTGTGTCGTGTAAGTGTTCCATATTTTGACAGTTCACTTCTGAGAAACATGTCTATACACAGGTTTGCGGAGACCGTGCTTTTCCAGGAAGCCAGATAGGTTTAAAGCTCCAAACAATGGAGCTGTCTGATACATTTCTCCGAAGAGAACTGTCAAAATACGGACAAGTTACATGAGGCAGCCTATACCTTACTCTTATGCGCTGAGAGTCGTGTAGGCAAGAGAGTCATCAGGGAATCTCGACGACGTCTCCCGCTAGTACTACAGCGTCCCCAGAAAAACCCTGATGTCACTGTGGTCGAGTCATAGGCCAGTCTACCTAGTATGATGCAACATGCTTCCTGCCAGACCAACACGCAACAATATAACAAAATGATTTTAAATATATGTTATTGACTACGTGTTTGAAACATGGAAATCATTGGTTGACCTGAGAATTAACGTAAATGATAATTTAATTTTTTTTTTCGTTTGTATGTTGCCTGACAAGCTGAAGAAAAATAATAAGTAAAGTAAACATCACAGAGGCTGCCAGAAAACCAAATATCAGCATAAGCAATGGTAGATTGGCCGAGAGGAAAACAATATGCAGAATGAACCAGAACGTTATGAAACAAGTAAGAGGTAAGTAATGCATGGATGTAGAATAATATTCAACAAAAATTATGTGACAATTGTTTGTTTGTTGCACTGGTCGGCAGGAGCCCAGTGTTCCGTCAACGATGACGCATTGCTCATTGGACAGTTATGTTATAGGACGCGGGCATGTTATAAATTGGAATGTAGTTGTGGCTTAGTAACGCTTATCAAATTTGAATATTCCCCTTTAACCAAAGTTCCTTTATTTAAAATTACTGCCTAACAATGACGTAACAAATTGTACTCACGTAAAATTAATGGCTGATTCCAAAGTCTTCCAAACCACTGGCACAACACCTGTCACTTCAGTACGTCCGTTTGACTCAACGAATATTGTAAATGGCCATTCCTGAAAAAAATTATTACAATGTTAGGTAATAATGTTTAAGAACCAACATGAAACAGAAACAAAATAAATGCCCGGCGATTCAGCCAGCATGCCATACTCCTTTTCTCGTAGTTAGGCCTACTTGTTTATTAATTACTTTTTAATGTCTCGCAATCGAAATTCTGATTTATTTGGAATAATATTACCAACATATCGGAAATTTATGATTAAAAATCGGCAGAGTACGTGTAGCTCTCTGAAGACCGTTATTTCCGACTACTTTACTTCCACGGATTATGGAGATTTTTTTTGTAAGATCCCCGACATAATTGTTAATTGCCATGTCTATTTGAACACAAACATAATACATAATACACAATATTACTTACCCTCACTACGAATCAAAACTGGCGACTCGCAGAAACCCTGCAAGTAAAGTAGCTTATACAAGGTGCAAAATTAGGGGCATAGCATAAGAAATATAATACGAAAATGCTAATAAAATCCCAAAATAATGGCTGAGAGACACGCTCTCATGCTAAATTTGCAGCAAAACTGCTCGTTGAGTGAGAAAAATTCGTGACCTTGAATAATGAATACTATAATTCATAATACTAACGATTGATTGCTGTGAATTATTACTGTTACTTGACGTTAATAACTGTTAAATAACTAAATACGTTCACTGTATAATCCAACATTTCAACAATGCCACGTTTCTCACTTCATTTTTTTTGCACGAGTTAAATATGTGAGAAGACTCGAAAAATTGTTTTCGGAACCATCGACATCTATAATACCCGTTGATAAATAGATTTATTTACTGCTTCAGAATGATAATTACGTAAATAATTAAGTATTAATATATGTAATTTCTTACATTTTATCTCTCAAGTATGTGCAGGAGTAAAATGTCATTTAAGCTTGAATCAAATAGGTTGTCATCCTCACTATCACTTCAGTTGTATACTTATACAAACGTCTAACATGTTATTTCAAGAGTTTTGTAATCCAACAAATAATGCGCTGAGAAGACGTGAAATTTCATTTCGACTAAGCATTTCAATGTTAAGGAGTTGTTTGTTTTAGAATGATGCTATTGTAATTGGCAGACGTTCGGACCGAAAAAAAAACAGCATGATCATTGAGATGTAAAATATATAGAGTTGTATTTTGCTATCCTATTGATATATTGTGTGGTATTAATATACCTGTGCGCATACATGTATATACATATACATACACCTACGTATATATGGTCAGCTTTTAGAACACTTACAGTGAATAACATAAATGTAGTGTGTATCCACATATGTCACTGTACTGCATTTCTACGTCACATTCGCCGCTCCTTCCCCTCCCGCTGAATAACTTTTATTTATTTATTTAATCACGTACAGAAGTCAAAACTAGGCCGGTTTACAATTTGCCGTGTGTTATACATACACGACACATTTTTCAATTGAATAATGTTAAAAAAGAACTCTTATTACAAAAGTAAATCTATATCTCTTACAGAAAAAGTACTAGTAATTGACAAACAAATAAACAAAGAGAAAATAAAATTTTTAAAGTACATGTGTTAAAACAAGTGTTCTACAAATTATAAGTTCTCACTGATAACATGCAACTATTTTCCAGTACTAGTATACTGTTCTCGACTGTCTTATATCTACTGTACTAATGTAAAGAGTATTTTACATGTGGGGAATAAATGATAAAAAAAAAAAATGGCTGGGATGATTTACAAATCGAGCATAATAATACCGTAACTGCAGCAGGCTAAAATTTTCTGCTGTTTGTACAGCATAGAACGATACTGTGTTTTAAATACAACAGCTGATGCGCACTGTTGGAGATTGTCTGGAATGTCATTCCAAAGTTAGCATGCTTGGTAACTAAATTATTTTTCATACATTTGCGTGAGTGCTTGGGAATCTGAAGGTCATTTTTGTGCCTGGTTTCATATCTATGTGTGTATGATTGTTCATTGATTTTGCTGTACAAATTAGTCAGTAACTTATTTTGTTCATGTTTCTGAAGTTGTCTTTCGAAGTAAAGTTTGCATATTATATATATATATATATATATATATATATATATATATTGAACCAATTGGTCGTTGACAACGGTTCGCTCATGCGATTATTTTTCATTATATAAAAATATATCTTACACGCATGATTTAAAGATTTTGAATTCTGTACTTCTGCGTTTTAACTAAGCAAACAAACAACCCAGAGTACAAGGACGTCACAAATTTTTAACTTAAATTGTTTTTTAATATTTCATAAGTGTCAGCAACTTTGTATCGTCTGCGTACTGATGACATTTCATATGCTTAAAACGATCTGAAGTTCACAGTATAAAACGGAACACAAAAGTGGTCCCAGTATAGATCCCTGTGGAGCCCCAAGCAGATTATATATTTAATGGTTGATGCCGAATCTCCTTCGTTAGCGCGTACGTGAACTTCTTTTGCCGGTTTGTTTTATACGTTTTGAACCACTTCAGTGCGGACTGCGATATTCCAATCTCAGTTAGCCGCGTCAGTAGCAATTAATGATTTAAAGTATCGAAAGATATTGTAAAGTCTAGAAACAATAAGATTGTATTGTTGTAATCTGCAAAAGCTCTGTACAAATCATCAGTTATATCCAGAAGATTAAATTAAGTGCTACGACAAGAACAAAACCGTGATTGCCTTACATACGTTTTATTGCTGGTCAACATGTATTCACTTATTTTAAGATAAACTAGTATTTCAATGGTTTTTGAGGTAGCTGGGAGAATACTTATTGGTCTAAATTCTTTCAAGTCTAGCGGTTGGACGATTTTAGCTACTGGAATAATCTTTGATGGATGCCATTGGTCTGGAAAGTTAGAATTCTGCAGGGAAAAATTTATAATGTTGGTTAAAATTGGGTCAAAATAAGGGGTCCTTAACTTTATTATTTTTGTACTGATCCCATCAAAGCTAACATCAACTTTTTTTATACAATTTAAAATTTTGTAAACTTCAATTTCCGTTACAGGTTTAAATAAATACACCTATTACCTAAATGCTCTACGAAACATTATTTTCCTAGGTGAGTATATATAATCATATGCAAGACTCAAAAACCGCAAAATATTTACTTTGGAGTGTCATTCATTATAAAAAATCTATGGTTCAAATATTTTAAAAATGTTTGGCAAAAATTGATGGCTGCTCATCAGATTGACTCAATCTTAAAATCAAGTCAGAATAAAATGTAAGTACCTGTGCTGTGACCGCCTTCAGTTTCAAACCCTTTAGATTACTCCTTCGAGCAACGAACTTCTGTTTGCTGATCGGGTCACTTTCTTCAACACTAAGTCGGTTAACAATAAGCGGTCCTCCTTCGTAGATGACATATGTTTCATCCACCACTATGTCTCCATGAACAAAAGATAAGAAGTATACTTGGCTGTTTATAGGCAGATGTACTTCTGCTAGTAGCTCCTCTGGCTTGAAGGAGATCAGGAATACTCGCATCTTGCTGTGCCATCCAAGTGCTACTATCTGGGAAATGTAAAAATTGTGACACTAGCAGAACACATTCTACAGAATTAAAATATAGCCTTAATGTAGCTAATTATACGTTTTCTATATTTTTGTGGTGCATTAAGAAAACTCATATTCTCTAAGTAATTGAAATGAACTTACTTATTTGATAATAAAATTCTGATACTACAACTAGGTCACCGAACCCGAATTCCCAAATTTAGTTTAAACTGAAATATATCTAATTGCATAATCCTATTAACGGTTTCATCAACGAATCTTTAATATATTGTGTGCATTCCATGTTCATTATATCACAATACTGGCAACATAAACATTTTTATCACATAAATTGTCTAAAGGAGTCAGTTACCAGAATTTAATCAAGTATGGATGAAAAAAAATACAATAATGTGACTTGACTAATATGTTGGCTATATCGATCATAATGTGTTCGTATTACCAAAATAGCAGCCAATTTAAACATTTGAAGATAACACTAGATAACTATTAATACAATTTTAATAAACTCATATCACTTATTTAACTAAGTAAGGTGAGCTAACATGCATTTTGTTCATACCATGTGCGTGATTTCACAAGTGGCCATATGCAGATTTTTTTATTACACGATATATTTGAGGAACAATTTTCCGAATTTCATCAAGCTTAGCACATTCAGACAAAGTACCCGTATTAAGGTGACTTGTATTTTACGTATATTGCACACGCAGTGTTCATATTATGTAAATAGTGGCAATCTGAATATTTTAGAACACAAGCGACATCTGATGAACAATTTCCTAAAATTTCATCTAACTTTGTTCACCTATAACTTACTTAATAAAGTGACATGTCTTTTTTTGTTAATGCCTTGTTAATGTTATGAAAATGTTGGCAATTTGAACATTTCTTAAAGATATCAGATGTCTAAACTGACCATGTACGCTAATTTCAAGCTCGGTATACATTAAGTACTACTACTGTGATTTGAGTTGTCTTTGTTTATTCCGGAATAATTTCAAGATCGATATACATGTAACACTTAGTACAGCGATTTGAGTTAATTTTTTTAAAATCCGGAATAATTTTTTTAACTGGTGGTTATTTGATTCTTTTATAACTGAAAAAAGTCCGAATTCTCTTCAAAATCGGCATGCAAGAAAGACTAAGACAGGTAACGTGAATTTAATGTTATTTGATCAGACTATATATAATAATGACGTAGGGCAACATGCTCTAATTTCGAAGTTTTCAAAACAACCATTTCATAAGTTTAAATACAATTATTTAGAGAATTATTGGACCGAATCAAAACAAATTTAATTTTAGGAACTTTATCATCAAAGCAATGATTAAAACTGTATGTATGAACACCGCATATAAGATAGTATGATATGAAAATATTTAGACTTTAGTTCATATAATTTCATCTCTACGTGACCGATTTTGTCTTTTCGGATTAATTTGCACTACGCCACATTTGGTACTTTGTGTGACTTAATTCAAAGACTTACACTGAAAAGTGCGAGTACTGAATATATAATTGCACTCGATTATTTACATTCGCTGCTATAATGATTCAAAGAACACAATGTTCGGAAAAAAGGTGGTCACAAAAAGACGGTAACTTGAAATAATCAGAGGGAAGGAAGGATAGAGAGCTGTGTTAATGTTGGATAGAATTGGAAACACTCATGGTCACACGGTGTTCGTCAGCAGGTGAAGAACAGTACTACTCATCAGTAATAAATTTGATCGTGACAGATATTTGATTACTACGAACAATTTTCAAATATTACAGCTAAGTAAAAGCAATAAGTAGACCATGTTGATGTGGATTTAACTCGCAAATATATTTGATAAGAATGATAAATGATGAGGCAGTACCTGTCGCAGTGTGTTCCTGGCATCTTGTTCCTGCAGCAGTAGAAGGAGGTTGGCTGTGGTTGTAGTCGTCTGTAGATATCTGTCCAGCACCGTGGTATTGTGGATGTCCAAGAATGCCGCCCGCATGACACCACTCTTGACCAGCCGCTGTAGTCGCAACATTGGCACCACTGGGTCCAACACTGCCAACCACACTCACACACATAAAAACATATTCGTAAATACATTATTTACCATGTTCACTGGTCGTTCGCGAACATAATTTACCCACGTGCTTACATAACAATTTTGGATCCAACTGAAATGTATAAGAATTATATATGCTTAATAATATTTTATATAATACTTGTGTACAGTACAAAGGTATGCATTGCTAACAGGTAATACTTTGATTTTTAAATGCACATCCCCACGATCACAACCCACACAACTACTTCTGCATGTGTATTGCAAGATGCCTGCAAGGCTCTACACTCTTTGCCTGTTACGCATGCATGATAAATTTTTAAGGATTTTGGCGAAAACTGTTTATTTCGACAAGACTAAGCTCTATGAACAGTTGTTGTGTTTGCAGTCACACCTATGTTACAAATTATGAGAATATCGTGACCAACATTTTCAAAGATGTAACATGCCCGATTTATTGCTGCATCGTGTGGAGATTCTAAACGTTTACGTAAATCAATTACTTCTAAAATACTGACATTTGGGAGATGCATGCTATAGAGAATCAACATTGATTCCGACACTATACTATTTTTTTTTTCAAGTATTACCTAATGAAGCAAATCGTGTTTGGTTTATTATCAGCGTGACGAACACAATACAATTTACACACGATATTTTGAAATGTTTGTTGCAATAGGAGTTTACAATTAGAATTTATTGGTTTGTGGTCGTACGCCATTGCTCACGTTTTTGCTGATCAAACCTGTGTTGGATGACGAATAACGAAAAACGAACCCAGAAAAAATATATTTATATAACACACACAAAAATATTTTAAAAAATAATCCCAGAGGATTTGTCAGTTTTTTTTTTTTTTTTGTTACTATAGACAACAGAGAATTCTGGAGATAGATTTCAGTCGAATATCGCAATAACAACACCCAGACACAGAAGACAAACACAAATATAGAACCAGATTCCCAATATGAAAAAAAGATGTAAATGGACAATAAACAGTGAACAGTGGACAACAAACACAAGACAATAGACAACACAACACAAGTAAAACCAACGAAAAAAATGCAATCTATCCCCGTCTTCAGGCTGAGACACAGTTGGTCAGAACACCAAGATGCGAATGAAGCTCGCTAGAAAATTGGGGCTTATATAGCCTGGAGGGTATCTAAGATGCTCGGCCAATGGTGGCCAAGCCTTTGTGATTGGCTGGGCTCTTGGCCAATGAGAGGCAAGTACTCTCATGATTGGCTGAGCCCCTTGTAGTGATGTTGGCTGGTTTTTTGCCGCGACTCTTAAACTTAAATCTGTTTATTTGTTTTGTTTATTGATTTATTTTCTGTAATACTGTTTCTTTTCTTATTAAAGGCAACCACCTATTTTTCAGTTCAACGCTCTGTTGTCTTATGATGTTTTTGTTACTGGCTATGTAAGCTGATTCTTTAATTTTCCTTTTAATTCAGTTTTTTCCTGACTTATTGGTTTAGCTGAGTCCGAGAGAATTTTGTGACTATTTCTCCATGCATGTTCGGCAATTCTAGATTTCTGGATTTCACCCTTTTGCATGTTGTTCTTATGTTCTTTGACGCGAGTGGATAATGTTCTACCATTTTCTCCTATGTATAGAGAGTCACATTCACATGGTATTTGAAATATGCATTCGCGGGACTGTTGTTTATATACTATGGGTTTTACTTTAGTGAGAGTGGTTTTTAATGTGGAGCTGGAACGGAATGCTGTTCGTAGGTCGTATTTGTTGGCTAGCCTTCTTATTTTTTCAGAGAGTTCATGGACATATGGAATAATCAGAGCTCCGGAAGGTTGTTTGTCTGTAGTGACTTCGCACTTTGGTGAATTTTGTTCTCTTAACTGCTTCTCAATGATAAATGTGGGATACTTGTTGGCTGTGAATTCTTTTATTAGATTACAGTGTTCCTCAATTAATGTTTTCCTGTCTGAGCAGATCTTTTCTGCTCGGTTGGCTAGGGTGCGAACAATGCCCGACTTTGTACTTGTTGGATGGTTAGATTCAATTCAGGTATTGACCAGTATGTGTCGTTTTCCTGTACACTTTAGTTCTAAGTCTGTGATTTTCTTTGGAGACTAGGGTGTCTAGGAAAGGGATGCTATTGTTAGATTATATTTCATGTGTGAACTGTATTAATGGCCGAAGTGAATTAAGGAAATCTGACAATTCGGCCAGTTTTTCCAGTCCATGTTGCCAAACAAGGAACGTGTCGTCTACGTATCGCAACCAAGTTTTGGGTGTGTTACTTAGTGCCTCTTGTTCCAGATTCTCCATGAATATGTTTGCCATGAATGGTGAAAGTGAGTTCCCCATAGCCATGCCATCAGTTTGTTTGTAGAAGTCTTCTTTAAACTGAAAGTATGTTGTGGTGACACAGAGTGTCATGGGCTCCATTATGAATGAGATTGGTATGGATGTTCTTTCACTAAGAGTGCTGTCATTTTCTAGTTTGGATTTCACTATGGCAAGTGTTTCTGCTACTGGAACACTGGTGAATAAGCTCTGAACATCGAAACTCACCAGGATGTCGGATTGTGATACCGGTTCCGGATACAGAAGTAAAGTGGCTAGAGTATTTAATGAATGTAGGTGTCTGGCCGGCTAGAGGTTCGACAATGTTTAACAGATACTTAGATTTTGGCATGGGGAGCTGCATGAACTAATGATAGGCCGCAAGGACATGTTTGCTTTATTAAATTTTTGGTAAACCATATATGTGAGGGGGCTTGCTGCTGTGAGGTGTGAGGGCCCTTTGTGTGCTTTCTGGTATGTTGTTTTTAAACTTGCTGATGGCTTGGTATACTTTCCGCTCTATGGCTTCTGTTGGGTCCATTTTAAGAAGTGTGTATTTGTCTGGGGTTATAAGGTCAGTGATTTTACTCTCGCATTCCGTTCTGTCTAGCTTGACTGTAGCACGGCCTTTGTCAGGAGGAAGAATTGCAATATCCGGATCGGATTTGAGCGTTCTGAGTGCTAGCCTCTCATCTCGTGTAAGATTAGGTTTAGGAGGTTTAGCTGATCTTATAGCTGTACGTACCGTCCATCTGAACTCGTCTTGTTTGGCAGCTGGTAGCTTATATATAGCGCTTTCTACAGAAGACACTATATCAATAACAGGACTTTGACGGGTTGCAGTACTAAGATCTTTCTGCAGGACCAAATTTTCGGAATCTAAGTATTTTGCTAGAAGCATTAATTACTGTGTTGGAAAGTTTATTAGGTGGCTCGTCTTTCCTTGAAACAACAGATTCTGAAAATTTGGCAAACTTTTTCTTTTGTTTTTCCTTGTAAACAGATTACTTTTTTGCAGCCAGGTTTGAAATGGACTCGTGGATTTGGTTGAAGTCTTTAGCACTGAGCACAGATTCAAGTTCAAGCTGGATGACAGATATTTCATTGTTCAGCTCAGCTTTTCGATGGTGGAGGAAAGCGATTCTCTCATTCATAAGGCTATGCCTAGCCTTTAGGGCTATTTTTTGAGCTTGTTTGCTGTTCACTGGTGAATTTAGGGTAAGTCCTTTTGGAAAAATGCCAGAAATGCGACACTTGCATAAGAAAGTCAAATTGTTCGAGCACTGTGCAAGAAGAATCATATTCTTTTCTAGCTGTCTTACTGATAAATGCATACCGGGTCCATACCGGGCATTGATAAGATTTTTAAATGTTTGTTGCAATGGGAGTTTACAATTAGAATTTATTGGTTTCTGGACGTACGCCATTGCTCATATATTTGCTTATCAAACCTGTGTTTGATGACGAATAACGAAAAACGAACAATAAAAATATATATAAAAACCGCACACAAAAATAAAAATAAATAATCCCAGAGGATTTGTCAGTTTTTTTTTGTTACTATAGACAACAGAGAATTCTGGAAATAGAATTCAGTCGAATATCGTGACAACACCCAGCCACAGAAGACAAGCACAAATATAGAACCAGATTCCCAATATGAAAAAAAGATGTAAATGGACAATAAACAGTGAGCACAGTAGACAACAAACACAAGACAATAGACAACACAACACAAGTAAAACCAACGAAAAAATGCAGTGTTTCGGGGATTGCGATCTATCTTCAGACTGAGACACAGTTGGTCAGAGCACAAAGATTCGAATGAAACTCACTGCTTCATAAAATATAATGAAAATTTATGCTGAAAATATGGAAATATAGAAAACATTTTATGACTCTGGATGGCACACGGAACACTGGTTATCCCTGACTTTTTCCTAGGTTATTGTTTTTAACTTTCTGCTATGAAATGACACAGATACTATTTTATAAAGCAGCATTTTTAGTCGAATATCAGTATCAAGTTGTTTTAACGGAAGATGTATCTAAGATAAGCATTACATTTTATGTTCATGGCTTACGAGTTGTCCGTAGTTAGGTTAGTTTGAAAATCATTGCGTAAGAGTACGCCCGATTAAAATTTCTTTGCGAAGCTCAATATGTACTATGGTCGTTCGTATACATAATACAATGCAGATATGTCTGCGTGATGAATAGAGTTAGACACTATTGCAACACCATTAGAACATATACCTTCAAATGAATAAACAAAACAAATCATCACATTTATACGTATCTGAAATTTCAGTGGTCATTTCCACAAATACTGACGAAGAAATCTAAAGAACCATATCGCACATACCATAAGTGTTTTTTTGTTTAATTTGAGACCGCATTACAAGTAAAGTGTACAACTTTGTCCTTAACTGAAATATTTTAATCAGTGTACTTTTCACGATAGTGCTATGTAAACATGCCCATTCCACGAACGACTACATTTGTTCACGTCTTGTGAACGTCATTTCAGAAGTAAAATCGAAAGTTTTATTTTAGTGATAAAATGTTTTAACTTACTAAATAAGAGAGAGAATTACAAACGATATAAGCATAAGCTATCCTAGAAAACAAACGATTATTCACAGCAGACCAAAGTAAACCTTGTCAATATAACTCCCAACATAAGCGCAAATGGCCAAGGGATACTATACATTTGAACGTAGGTAAATTTTTTAGGTATGTTGTAAAAAGGGGAAATTTACACGTAAAGATGTTTTGTAATTTTACATTTTCGTTCTTGTAATTACGGAAAACAGCGACAGTAAGGGTAATTTACACAAGTGTTCCTACGGATCCAAATATGCGTACAAATATTTTATTGAAAAGACAATTGTATAAATTTATTTGCTATAAAAATAATGTCAGATTATAAATTTTAATGTACGTGTTGAAATACACGAACGTTGAAATTATTACGCCTAGGCTAATTTTGCGTTACACTACCGCACTATTTTTGTCTTAACACATTGATTTCATAGCAATAATGTTATTTTTCACGGTACAGATTTTGATGCCTAAATACTTGTAAATTTACGCCGACAATTTACATTAAAATACTAACAATACGAGTAGGCCACACATATTGTTTTAAAACATTATGAATTCTCACATATCAACTAAGCTTTTAACCCAATTTTAAACTGAAGCATGAAACTATTTTACCAACTTTAACGTACATAAAATATTTTTCTAAAGTTAATACTAACTTATAAATGTATTATGTTTTATTACGGTGCGGTATCTGCATGAATCTATTCATGTCAACGTATTACAAAGAAAAGTGTATCGTGTCTTTGATAATAACCAACATTTTACTATCACCCAATCAACGAATAAAAAGTATTAAGAACAATGTTTAACACTTGTATTTAAGTTTACATGGAAAAAGATTATGTGTTATGAAAAGGGTAGTCATAATTTTTAAAAATGTATTAAGTTGAATTTTTGTTGTGAAATAGTGTCGGTCGTCCAACATTTGTCTTATATCAAACGGTTGTTTATCTGATATTTTTCCAGTACTCTAGCAACCAATATAAAGTTACAAGAAACAGCTTTCAATAACAATGTACTTCACGGATGCTAATGCATAATTCACCATTATTTTCACGAAATTATGATCGATAATTGTTGCAAAATAACATCGGCCCGTACTGGTCATATTTGCTTTAAAAAACAACTGTCGTATTACTAACATTTTGCAGCAGTCTACCAACAAATAAAAAGTAAAACAATATAGTATTTTAGGAGTTTTTTTAGTAAATGTAATATTATATGTAAGTTAAGGCATGTTTTAGCATTACATTCTTAAGACGTATTAAATATGATTTCGGTTATAAAATAACGTTGGCCCAACATGGTCGTATTTGCTAATAACCAACTGTTATCTTTCCAACATTTTTCCAGCACTCTACTTACTAAAAAATGGGACAGTAAACAATATTTTATCAGTTTTCTGTTGATAAATATGATATTATATGCATGTTATTTCACGTTTCAGCATAGTTTTCATGAAAATTTTAAGTTAGATTGTGATTGTAAATTAACGTTGGCCCAGCATTGCCATGCTTGCTACTAACCACCGGTTGTCTTTTCAACATTTTCCCAACACTTAAGCAGCAAATAAAAAATTACAATAAATAATAAGTTCACAGCTTTATTTTAATTCAGAGGTGAAGATGTGTGTGCTATGAAATGTATGAAAACTATTCGTAGAAAAATTATTACGTTGAAAATCAGTAGAAAAATAGCATTGGCTCAACATACTCATATCCGTTAAAGACCAACCACTATCATTCTGAAATTTGTCCAAAACTCCATCAACTAATATAAAAGTTGCCATTGACTATATTTTAAGAGTTTCTTTCAATAAATATAGCAATATGTATAAGACTATTATTGAACGTTTTAGCATCATTTTCATGAAATGCACTTAGTTGGATATTGGTTGTAAAATAACGTTGGGCCTACACAGTCACGTTTACTAATAACCCCCGGTTGTCATTCCAACATTTTGCCATAATTCTACCAACGAATAATAACTTGCAAAAAACAATACTTTAGCAATTTACTGTTTTACTAACAGGTTAAGTTGTGTATATTTGGATATGTTTTTTCATTATTATTTTTGCATTAAATATATTATGTTGGTTTTTGGTTGGAAAACAATCTTGGACCAGCATAATTTTAATGGAAGTTTTCCTACACCACCCATTTCCATCATTGCCAACTAAAAACCAACGGTTGCTTTCGTATATTTCCCAACAAAACATATTTCCAACCTTTCCAACCGTTTTCCAACTGTCGGCAAAACGTATGCTGCTATTAGTGAAAATACCCGATATTATAATTTGAAATTTGACCATGCATGCAGTGCAAACCTATTCTGTTGGGCCTCCTTATACTTTAAAATGTAATTATCATCAATTTTGTGTAAATTTCCTTTTGACGAGAAATTTTTTGTCTAGTAATGAGCATAATAATAAGAATCAAAAATCGTAGTTAGTTTGTATATTTATTTTGTAGTGAAGTCACTATGAAAACATTAACTGTTCGTAAAAACAAGACGTGATTAATGCTAGATAATGTTGGCATAACTGATCACTAGAGTCTTGGAAATATCGCGGGTTCAACGACCAGCCGGCTGTACTCCACAGTCCTGTGTACACTGTGTCCTCAGCTACTTGTACAATGGCTAACTGATCCAGTGAGTGGCCAGTTGTACACGTGACAATGTAATAAACGCTTCGGTGTGTATTTTCACGTATGTCTGTTATTTGTTCACAGTACTGAAATCAGGGGCGTCATTTGGGGCTACAGGGGGGGGGGCAAATGCCCCCCTTGGATTTAGAATTTTATGTTTATAAATATATTTTTTTGTATTTTTTAATGTAAATAATGCTAACTTAAGTACATAAAACTGAAGTTGTATTATTAAAGTATCTAATTTATACATGCTTAATTAATAAAAAAGATGCAACAAGGTCACTGTCGCCAGAAAACAAAATCTTGCCCCCCCCCCCCTAGAAAAACCTGAAATGACGCCCCTGACTGAAATAAGTGTTTTATTCAAAGCTATCCAGTCGCGAAAGCAATCAACGTATACGGTTGTTTGAAATCTAACGTCTTCTCAAGTGAATTCGCGAAAATTCCCTATGTCTACTGATCACTTATATATTTTTATGAAGTCACAAGTGCCTACTTGTTGATGAAGGTTCAATTATTTTATATAAGTATTGTATTTGTTTTATGTTAACTTATTTCAATCCTAATTACTCGGTACGCCAGGTGCCTTGGTATAGTAAATGTCATCGTCACACAATCTATAGGACGTGCTTTGTGTTAATTGTAGACGCACAATTTAGGAAAATTTCATCTACCAAAATTGAGGAAATTTTTCACACTCTGAATAGGAGATAAGTGTGCTAAAATATGGCCAGTAAATGTCAAAAACAGTACATTAAGAGTTCCATGCAGAATATTTTTTAATGGAGTCCAGGTAATGAACTCGAACACACATCGATCACCGGTGATCTATACCGGTAATGGTTCACTGGATGTGAGTTCGGTAACTGTGGGTTTAAATTCCCATAGTCAGATATTTTCGTTAGTTGTAGATAACTAACTCTGTGTCAGTAACACAATGTCGGAAGTAACTATGCACTCAGAAAAGTAAAGAATTTACAAACCCAGTCCAAATCATGATTATGTAAATAATCGAAATTTTTACACTCGTTTGACGCAGTCAGGGAGGTAAAATGCAGATTTTTCAAAGTATTTCTTCGTCTCTTAATTACCAATTATTTATCACTACGGTATGTTGAAACACTTATCGTGGCATTGTAATCGTGCATTTAATGTTTTTCGACCGTTACTTAATAGTAAAAACACATGTACGTAAGTGATGTGAAAGCACATGAACATTTGTGGAGAATGTACTGCCCCGAACATCTGTGTAAAGTTACAGCAAACATTTGCAGTGTGAACTTTTTACGGTTTTACTGTAATTATCTTAAAGAAATCTGATTCAAGAAAGGAAAGATAGCAACAGTTTTATATTTGTACTAGCAGTCCCCCGCGGCTTTGCTCGCTAGTATTACTTGCAACTGAAAATATTAACTTTAACTGAAAAAACCTCTTTGTACACAAGATTGGTACTTCAATCATCAAGTGTTAGAATGTCCAAGCGGCTAGTTGAACTAATCCTGCAGCAGGATAAGTAGCCATAGCTGTCCACGCTAAAAGCAGTCTTAAGTTTGTCCCTGCCACTAACAGCGACTTCGCCTGGGTCTTATTTAAGTTTCTGCAAATTTTACTTTGTGGGGTATTACAGATACCTAAAGGTAAGTGGTTAATAGGTTAATAGAATGAAAAAATCGCCTGTTTACCCTGCGCACAACCATTGGTGACGGTTCCCTCAATTACATATTTTCAAATTATTCACTTGAAGTTTAATGCCATTAGAAAGTTTTGATGGGAAAAGGTTTCGCGAAAAGGTTTCGCGAAAACGTATTTGATGCCCCAACCTTGAGATTAGTGAGATGATATATGTGAGCCGATATTGTCGAGGAACCTAAGTTGAAAGTGAACTGCATAATCCATTTATTTTTAAACGGCTACATGTAGATTGCACTAATTCGATCTGCCTTGTAGTTTTTGTGGGTCAAAATTGAACGTTCGCATGCAGCATTTAACGGAATTCGAGCCCAGAACTTCCCGGAATGTAGACCAGAACGTCGAAATAATTCATGATAATAAAATTTAATTAAAAAAATAAAGTATTTATGTCCTGGGCCCATAGAGGTTGTACAACACCACGTCTTGATAGGTTACTGTATAGTTGAAACTCATGTATAAGTTACTTCTCGCTGCTCGTACTTGCTTTTCGGATCGTCTGCCTTAAAAGTTTACAAACTTCGTTTGATATTAATGCTCAAGTTATCTTATAAAATAAAAAAAAACATATACATTTTAAAATACTTACGTAATCATCACTCTGGCGCCAACAACACCTCAATATCTCTGCTGGTTATATAGATGTCATGGGTTGATGAAAAACAATTTTTGTGCTTTTTCACCCTTTTAGATGTCTAATTTCAAAATATTTTGAATTCTCATCTTAGACACTTGTATAAGCATCCAATTGAAGTGCAAATCACAACGCAAGCCAATTCAGTTGAATCAAAGTTGATTATTAATTAAAAAACACATATGACCACTGCACATTACTGATAGTTCGGATTTCAAAAAATCTTAAAACCGTTTTGCGATCATTTCTGTAATCATCGACCTGAAGCAATAATCAACTATATATCTCGATGGGTTCGATAGAGATCAAGAATTTATTTAAAACACATTCAAGGTCATTTCACCACCTAAGAGAGTAAATTTCGAAAAACCCTTTAATCACGTTTTAGACTACTTAACTGGTGTCTCTTCGACGTGACAAGCATCAATCTTAAACAAATGAGACGTTGCTATATAAAAGTCAATGGGATCGATATATGTCGATTGTGAATCAAAAACGCATTTTACCCCTTTTTTAACCTCTTTGGGGTAAAATACGGAAAATATATTTTAATGGTACTTAGGATATTTACAAAAGCATCAATTTAAAGCACAGAACACTTCGATATATCGATTGGTTCTATAGATATGGAGGGATAATCGAAAACACATTTCACGTATTTTCATCCCCTTAATTAAAGAATTTCGAAACGTATTGGAGTCCTGTTATAGACATTTGTATACTTAACCAAATAAAGTAAAAATCACGACGATAGTCAATTGTGTTTCAAAGATATAGACGATCCATAAAAAAACATATTTTGCCCCTTTTTACTGCTTGGGGGTCGAATTTCAAAAAATCTTAAAACAAATTTTTGGGTATTTACGCAAGCAATATTTTGATGTGAATACCAACTCATTACACCGAAGGATTCGATAGATATCGAAAGTTCATCGGAAACACCTTTAAGGTCTTTTCACCCCCTTAAATGTTGAATTTCGAAAAATCCTTAAATTTTTATGAGTGTCCTATTAAAGTAAAAATCACAATGACAGGTCGTCAGGTTCGAGCTCTTTCGACATTCCTTCGGAAATATATTTCACCCTTTTTCACCCCCTTAGAGGTCGAATTTCGAAAGAAAAAATATCCCTTTTTAATGGTCACCTACGACCTGAGGGGAACCCGCACAATAAATTTCCCGATTTTAGTTTCAGAGGTTTGGGCTGCAGTTTGATATGTCAGTCAGTCAGTCAGTCGGTCAATCAGTCAGTCAGTCAGTAATTCAGTCAGTGTTCATTTTAGAGATGAAACGGTGTTAGCTTCGAACATTACTTGGGAGTAGATTTATTTCTTAAGAAAGAATTAACTCAGTGGTTTTCCCATATCTATGTGTGTTTTTACTTAATGAATGCCGCGACAATTAATATGTATAAACAATTTAAATAATAATTTACATTATAACTACACGCCACGGGCTACGGCATAAAGTATACAAAACCCATAACAAAATATTTTTGTATTTTAATTGTAATTTCTAAAAGCAGCAAAATATTGAAAAGTCAGAAACTTGTTTAATAAACATATACATTTTGAAATAGTTTTTTAATACATCAAACTATGTCCCGTGACGCGTAGTTTCAATGTAATATATTTTGTTTCGTTATGTTTATTGGTTTTCGAGGTGTGGTCATGAAGTAAAAACAAACATGCAAATGTTAACTTTGAAATTCCATTATGAAAAACTGGATGAGCTATATGTTGTTTGTAAGAGGCAAATATATTCCCAAACAACGTCTATGAAACTAATACTCTGCATACAAAGGTATTATTATTTCTTGAACTGTCAAAATTTCTTGAACTGCCTTGAAAAATTAAACAGTCTTAATTTAATTACAGTTTTTTTTTAAACAAGCACACTATACTTATTTACGGTTGTGTTGGTTTTCTTTACTTACTTGTAGGCTGTTCTTTATAGACGATTATCAAGTCTCGTGTGCAGAATATATCGTGAATGAATGTTATAGCACTATCAAAATCATCAATACCACGTCCATCGTATCCAGCCAGGAGCAAAAATAGTATAATTAATTTGGTCATAATATCAACGATAGATCTCACTTCGTATATACAATCAACGTTTTATTTCGAAAGAACCTCGTATAGCTGCAGTCAAGTGACGGATAACACATCGGCAAAATACCGTTCCTGAATGCAAGAAGTTTCGCTCTTAGAAGTTGTCGTTCAATATTTTCAATTTTCGTAATGTGTTTTCGTATTATATGTAACCATAGTAACAACAAAGCACAAATACGTATGTGCGTCGGAGCGCGGAAAATGACCTGAAGTTGTTACGTTTAGAAAAGTCAATAATCTTACCGATACTGCATCTTAAGGCGGCCGTCTACCCCGCGCTTCAAACGCGTTGCAGTGTGTTCGTAAACAGGTTTTTCTACGAAAATTATCCACATGTGCTCATAGCGCCAACGTACGAAAAGAAAACAAACTTCAGACAAGGTCGGAACCTCATTGTTAATACGCCACGCTCATTAAATCACTGTTTCTAAGCCCTCGAACATGGCTAAAAACGGCCTTTTCAGACTGCCGTACTTCAAAATGTACTAACCGGATATATGTGAAACTCAGATTGCGACCTGCACTGAACTAGTCGTAGCCATTCCACCAATAAAATTATATGGTCACGACTTAGTGTGCCATTGTAAAAACCGTTCGGCGGGAACCTTGCACGCTAGTTCAGCGCTTGGCTCGTTGAGGCGACGCGGCATTTGATGCGCGCTTCAAGGTCGACCTTACTGCTCCGTCGCTTTTGAGCCTCTCACGCGCGGGTAGGTGGCGCCCCTGATGTATATTTGTTAGGTTAGTTCTTCGACCTATTCTACTTGATCGACACTTTTTGCTGGCATGTCTTAACTTTTCTGGTTTTGTAATCTTACATTCAGTAGATTAGTACAGTTCTTACGAAAACTAGTAAATTCCGACAACCTTATAGTTACTGAGCTGAGCACGTGCGTCCGATTCGCACGAAGTTTCTTCTAAAAAAAATTGTTTGATGTTTTGTGGTGCCTTTTAAAAGAATTTATCGTTAAAAGAGAAAACTTATTCGTTTTTATATAATTCCATCAATATTAGGCGATATTAGACATATTGAAAGTTTGATCGGATTAAAAATGTTGTACCAACCACTCGAAAAAAAATACATACTGAAAATTATAGTGGGAATAAATAGTTCTGCGATAAAAGAATTTTTTTTAATAAGATAGTAAATGAGTAACAAATATGAGTATCTTTAATAGAATGTACTTTGACATTATTGCGGCAGAAACTGTAGTTTTCTTAAATATTCCCGTAAAGCTATGATTTTTAGTTAAATATTCGTAGTCAAATTTCAATGAACGTCTTCATTGCACGTAAGCTTTAATCATACCGTCGATAATAATAGAACAGTACATGTGCGTGACGGAAAATATTGCTAGCACGGAACGAACTGTTTCTCCTTAAAAATTATTGCTTTGAGTTTTACTGTAAATAGTCAATATAAGAAAATAACATTAGTAAAAAAGTAAAAAATTAGAAGTTTATCATACTAATCGTATGTATGTATGTATATATATACATATACATATACAAACATATTATTTTTCCAGATACCTTGAAGTGTCCCTTGGAAATTATGATACTTATAATAAAACCGAATAAAGGACAGTAAAAAATACTAAATTAAAATAAAATCGTTTTAAAAACTTGCACACGTTTTAGGAAGTTTTCATAAATTCAAAAAGTATCGACTAAAATATTACAACTAGCGCATTTGTAATATGCCAATTATGCATTGTATTTATTGTATAATTATGTATATAGAATTGAGCAAATGGTCACCGATGACAGTGTAAGATCTCATTAATTTGATTTAATTGAAGATTTTTTACTGTTGTGTGGTAGCTGCAATCAGCACGAAAAATTATACGTAAACTTACTGTATCAGAATACCTAGAATGAGTAATAATTGGTTTACAAAGATGATTCAAACTGTGCCAGACTGTGAAAGCTGTCTATTTTATTTAAATTAGTGTTAGGTTAGTAATAAATAAGATATAAAGAATGTTTATATTATATATAGAGGATGATGAGGCCGTAGAGAATTGAGTTTCGTCACGCTGCGGGAACCATGTATGTGTCAAGGGGGTTGACGAATTGTTGAGGGGAAGAGTGCCTTGTACGCCCCACTGGGTGAGAGAGTGTTACAAAGAGACAGGAATAGACGCCTGTAACGGTTTGCCGCCAGGCAGTTGAATTTAAAATCAAACATGTAAATTTGTAATTTTGATTAAATTTGATACCTGATATGCTCGCAAAGGCCTGAGTTCCTTGCCGTCGGCACACCGAGTTTAAATGTAACAGGGTTTCTGATTGGTCGAAGGGAACTAGGGGTCAGTGTAGCCGGCTTGGCGTGTAGACGCGGTGTTCGACAGGGGGAGAAACATCTCGCGGAAGTGTCGCCGACAGAGTGTCTGTCCCGGGGTACGATTTGCGAGTTTTTACAGGACGATATTTACAAGCATTAACAAGCCGATTGGTCGAATTAGTTTTTTCGAGCTTTGCCAGACCAAGGAGACGGGAACCTCGCTCTTAAGGACAGAGACTCGACAAAGCTTTGAAATCGGCCATTGTTTGCATAATTCACCTGCGGCACGGAGTTGTGTGACTAGGCTGAATCGCGGATCAATCATCTGGTCTTTTCTGTTCCACGATGAGCGAGGGCCATTTGCCGCCGTGTGAAGTAACTTGTCATCTCAATATTGACTGCAGTATTTTAACATACCCGCTGAGCTAGGCCGAGGCAGAACTGTTTAAATCAATATTATTGATCGGCAGGGACACTTACATTAATTGTGTTTTAGTCAGCCGCCACCGACGAAAGCCAAGTTTCACATTAAATTTAAAGTGCAGAGAGAGACGACAAAAGCAATTAAAGAATAAAAGGACCTGAAAATAAAAAGACACTTACAATCCAAAGAATTTAATAAATTTTCCCTGAATTAAATAATCTAAGGAAACATCAAACAAATAAGAAAATGTATATGCACATTAGTAATTGAACACGGAAATATTTGCTGCAGAACGCTTAAAGACGATTGTCAAACGTTATTTACTAAAGATAATTTAAAATTTGGCAGTTCCTCATCAGCATAAAACATTTTACCATGTTGCTTTGAAAATTGAAAAAAAAAAAAAAAAAAAATATCGAGAAATGAGGTTCTCAAAAATTTCAAAACGAATTTTAAATGTAATATACAAAGGAAGTTCGTGAAAAAACAGTTAGCAGCTCGTGAACAAACAAATTTATTAAACTAAATTAAACATACAGTCGAACACAACTGGTATTAACATCTCAATGTTTAAAAGAGAAAACTGACTGACTGAATGATTGACACTGACTGATTGAATAACTGGCTGGCAGTCCAAACCGCTGGACCTATAAAAGTGAAACTTTTTGTGTGGGTTCCTTTCAGATCGCAGGTGAACGCTCATGTGGGATTATTCGAAATTCGTACCCTAAAGGAATGATAAAGGATGAATGGTGTTTTCTGGGATTCGTCTGCACAGCTCGAACCCGAAAGTCTTTCTTCGTAAATTATGGGTCAATCATAAAAAGGCATATTAGCCGATTTAAGATTTTTTTCCGATATTCAATCTTTAAATGGGTGAAAAACCTTAACTGTATGTTCGATTAACTATCGATAGCTATCAAATCCTTCAGGATACAGAGTTAATATCCAAAAAAACTATTTTTTGATTTTTCAAAATTTTACTCCCAAAGAGTAAAAAGGGTGGAAATGTGCGTTTTTTTCAATTGATCCTCTGTACAGCTTGAACCCAATGTGCTAGCGTCGTGATATTTACTATAATTGTAGACGTTTAGAAATATATAACATAGGTAGAGACACTGGAAAATCGCGGGAATAGTTGATTGTTTGCTAGGCTCCAACGTGATGTATATAACACTGAATGTTTTGTATCAACATTGGCTATCGTTTATTTGTAGCATTTTTTCCTCTCTACAACAGGCCCAGTTAGAACTGTACAGCTTGGACACACAGCGTGTGTGATTTGTCACAAAACTGTCCACACGTGTCACGGTTAATATAATACAGTTTACTGGAAACTATTTTAAACATTTTTGCGATTTTTCAGTGTCTCTAAACATAGGACTTCATAAACATTTCGAAAGTATTTAATTAATTAAGAGGGTGAAAATATGTTAAATGTATTTTCGATTATTTTTCGTAACTTTCTAACCATTCGAGTTATCGAAGTGCTCCATGCTTCAGAATGACGTTTATGTAAAGACCGAAAATACACTTCAGAATATTTTCCAAATTCGTCTCCAAAGGTGTAATTTAAGGTAAAATATATCTTCCAGTCGTGATTCATATATATCGAACTCACTGAATTTTTAGATACTGAAGCGATTTTTGCTTAAGATTAATGCCTAAATAGATAATTGGAATGTAGTTTATTGACTTTTCGAAATTTGACATTTAAGTTTGTCTTAACAGTTACAAAACGTAGTAAAAGGTGTTTTCAAATCGTCTACATATTTTTTTTTTTAATCAACGGGCTATTGTCGCAGTTTGCGCTTACTTTGACTGCCATACAATCGTCTAATAAATTTAAAGTTTTATTGCTTTTTTTAAATTTAAATCCTGAGGATGTGAAAAAAATATGGAATTTGATTTAGGTAAATCCATTAGTGCTATCAAACCCGTCGAGATATAGAGTTAGTTTTTGTTTCATAATTGTGAATACGTAAATGACCGTAAACAGATTTCAGAACTTTTCTATATCCGAACTCATAGAGCTGTGAAGGATTGGAAAAGGTTTATAACCAATCGTCGATTACACTTTAACTCAAATAGTTGTTGTGATTTTCGTTGTTGTGATTTTCACCTCAATTGGATACATAAACATATTATTAACACGTGATGGTAAGATTTTGCAAAGTTCGATCTAATGGCAGCTATAGCTACACAGTCAGCTGCAGAGTAAGCTCAACCTGCAGCTTGGTTATCCTAAAAACCGAACTATTAATCTGGTGTACGAAGAGGTCCCTTAATTGAAGTAAATACTCCCTGTTACGAGTCATACACGCGGGCAATACCTCAGGTGGACTTCTAGCTTTGTACCTTATAAATAGAGGTACGTAAATTTCGCAGATACATTCCAGATCAGGTTGAAGGCCAATTCGGTATACTTCATTATCATATCTGTGACTTGTTTGCGGCTGTTACGAAACGTGTTTGACTACTGCAAGCCAGTAGTAAATAAGGAAATAATGCTATCGCTTGCTACCTGCTTGTACGGTTATAAGCCAATAGATAATCTATTGTTGCCAGTGGGTGTATAGAACTGACAAGTCTAGACTGCTTCCAGATGAATCCGCGAAATTTACGTACCTCTACTTATAAATGATTGTTTAGTCGTCTTATATGCGATTCTATATCAGCCATTCAAATGCGCTAAATTTCAACAAAAAAAATTGACGGCGGAAGGCAAAACCAGACAGAGGGACTAAGGAGAATAACCAATTGTGGGAAATTTTTATTTTTCAAAATGTTTCTAAAATGGACATTAATTACCCTCAACATAATTTTGCACCTTTCAGACCTTTACAAAACTTTTTTTGCAAGATTTTCAGTAAACAACACAGCCCAGCTTGCTTTCTAACATAACATAAACCAAAGTAAAATCCACCTGCATTTATAAACATACATTTAATTGCAATACCACGCAAATACACCTTTAATTTGAAATAACAAGTTTATCCATCCCAAATCTGCAATACCTTACTTAGCCTAACAAGTATTTTAAAACTAACTATCAGTAGCTCACATGCTCCCTATAATAATGACTCCTGCCAATGCAAATACCAGCAAATAACTAAAGAACTATTTTATATAATATATTTAAACCCCCAGGCCTTCCTACGACCCACAAACAGTTATATAAATATTCCAACCAGCGAGTAATATCATGTACCTCATCAACCAGAAAAAAACATGTATTCTTCTTCTACATGTAAGAAAGACTATAGGGACAGCGCCATTACATCATGTCTTACTTACACACAAACTAAATTTAATTATCCGTCAAGTCTTATCGCAAACAATGTCAGTCGCTATTAATGAACGAAGTCACATAAATACCCTGAAGAGATATAATTTTGTTCTAGAATTTTTACACTAAGTTTTCATTGAAATTTAATAATCACATTTTATTTTTATAAATTAATTCAATCCATTATTATTACCTGGAACTTCCCATACAGCAAGTTTCTTCGGGTAGCCATTACAGCACCATTTTTTTCCAGTCACTAATACTAAATCAGTCAGTGATATAAGCCAGCACCCATCATTCATTATCATACTATAACATACATGTCACATTTTCTGAAGGCCTGATATACATGCAATCTGTAACAAAAAGTGTATATATAAACATATATTCAGTCACGCTTGCAGACATAGTCAACATCATACACATACCATCACTTCCGAGAGTCAATCAACTGTAAGAAACAAGTATATGTTTGAACTTTGTAGCACATTTAATTCCGTCATATTAATCTACCAAAACAAATTTTTCGGTTTTATAAAATCATCTTACTATAACAATATCCCATATAAACTTATATATGTACAGTACTAATTTTACTAATTAGCCATTTTGAACTGTAGAGAAGAGTATGTACTTTGTGGTGTAGAAATATTTTTCAAGAATTCAAGGTGTCGGGCATAAACATACACCTCAACATAATTTTGTGCTAGTTCAGGTTTTTTTTTATTTAGACACGTGCATAATTCAGCACTAGGCCGGTTTACAATTTGCTGAGTTTTATACATAAACTACAAAAGTTCAAATTAATAAATGTTAAAAAAGTAATTTTACTACAAAAATGCATACGTATTTCTCACAGAAAAAATAACTGACAAATTTCTAAACAAAGAGAAAACAAAATTTTACAAATGCATAAAAAAAGCAAGTGTTCTACACATTATAAGTTAACAATAATAATATAACATTATTTTCCATTACTAGAATACAATTGTAGGTTATCTAATATCTGCTGTACTAATGTAAAGAGCGGTATATGTTTGGGGAAACTGTTACGAAAAAAAAGGCTTGGATGGTTTACAAATTGAAAATAATTAGTACAGTAACTGCAGGTGGCTATCAATTTTTGTTGTTTGCACAGCACAGAACGTATTGTTTTCATATGTGAACGTAAGAATCTCTAATGTGTTTTCATATTACCTGCATCTCTTTGACAGAAATTGAGGAAAAATATTCTACATTTATAATACGTTAGACAATTTTAAAATGAAGATAACTGTCAAAAACCGTACACATCCAGTGAATTTTGGGATCAGTGGCTTTCTTTCCGACTTCATATATTAAACGATCTGTATTTAACTCCACCTAACTTAACTCACTCGGCACTCGAACACAATTGTGAACCGAATGGTGATGAACAAAACGATTGGTACCACTGACGTCTTGATCGCAGACAGCAGACAGTGTCGCGCGTCTGCATAAACAGGCCCACTAGGAGCAATGTATTTAGAAAACGTCAAGCGTTTTGCCAGCGGCATTTTGCGGTGGCGTTCTCTAGATCACGGCGGCATGTTTTTCAGAACGCGCGACATTGCATAAACGGACATATTACCTCCCATGCAGTTACAAAACGCGTGCATAAAAAGGGCCTTAGAGGAACCACAACTCAGGTGTATGAGGCTCTGCCTTGAGACACACTCACTCCCCATCCCTTCCTTCGCTTTAGCGACTAATGCATGTCGGAGTACTCATTATACACAGCTGGGATACACGCTGACGTGGCGGGATATGGGGGACCGTCAGAAAAAAAAAACGTACTGCAGCATAAACCAAAACTCGAATAAAATGTATTCTAACTGTATATGTATTGTATAGTGTTAATAATGTGTGTGTGATATTTTATATATATATATATATATATATATATATATATACACACATACATAATTATTATTATTCGCTAACATAAAGTAGGAAAATAACCTAGGCTACCAACAGCTGTAAGTTACACAACGACCAGTTAGCCAAGAATGCAATAACCAGAACATTTTATTATTATATTCGGACCGCAACTGCTGCTGCAATGTTGCGCTTCATCCTTCTGCCTGTCAGAGTCGCAGGCAGTCTCAGGGGCAACTTGTGACACCCAAGTGGTGACTGGATACGCCCTGGGGTATCGCAGTAATCTTTTCCGTACGAGTACGTACGTATGCGGTAAATGCCCATAGGCAGAGATGTCTTCGTGGCCTAGCCGAGGAGGAGTGGTGTTCCCCCACTAAACTTCAATGCATTGCCCACTAGGGGCCAGTGCGAAACTGTCGGGGATGTAAGGAAGCTCCCCAGCGATACACCAAAAACGTGCAATTAGGCCACGCAATAAAGGCCCTATGCCTGCTTATTTTGTATTTTATTAAATTAAATTCATAGAACTGCAGGCCAGTGACAATTAATCCACAGCTACACTGATGGAATAATAATTACCAATGAAATCATTGTGCAATTACTAACTATTAAATTGTAAACCAATTACGTAACACACTTAGTTATAGATAAATGCACTAATATGTTTCAGGCTAATACCTACCATCATCAGCTAGCTCAAAAGGCTAGCTCATTGTACTTATTAATCTATGTCTTTTATTTATGTTTCAGGTTTTTACTATGGGCGGACTAGTTTTTCGCTAGTACTGCCCAAATATCGCCAGGGGCGCTCAGGCCCTATTGGCGACCCACAGCTCGCTGAGCTCCCACTCTGATTGACCGGGCCTACCGGTCAATCCCATTTCATGTCATCAGCCATCTCATTTCCCAATTTCTAACGCATGTTTTTCTTAACTTAATTCCTCTATTCCAGAGCCTTATTATTACTAACATGCAGTAATTCCCTGCGCGTGTCTGTCGCACAGCTTTTCCCAGTACCCTAATCTAGTGCTGGTTTTTCTGTGCCCTTCCCATCTATTCTCTTGCTCATTTCGGGGTTTGGATATGGCCCCAATTGCGCCATATCCTCTAGACAACCCTGCTCTGCCGCGATGCATGTCTCCTCTTCTCCAACTAACAGCCAACCAAGTGTATGAGGCTAGCCTTGAGACACATTCAATCCCTACCTCCTTCGTTATTAGCGACTAATGCATGCCGGAGTACCCACAGACTGAGACGGAGTATACGCTGACGTGGCGGGATATGGGGGCTCGTCAGACAAAAAAAGTCTCCTCATCAGTCGCCCTCGTGTTCCTGAACCCTGTGTGTCTACCTGATGACGGGAACAGATTCAAGTTCCCGAAACGTCGTTCGTACTGACTGTTTGGAAAACTACTGTGTTTTGTTTCGTCTCATCATTTGTGTCGTTTGTTGTTTTTTCTGTTTGTGTCTGTTATATTTGTGTTTTGTTTCGTTTAATCGTTGTGTCGTTTTTTTTTTTGTTTGTGTCTGATATATTTGTGTTTTGTTTCGTTTCATCGTTGTTTTGCATGTCCACTTAGGTTTCTTTTTTAGTTTTTTGTTATTTAATTTATTTTCTGTTTGTTCCTTGTTTTATCTGGCCCGATTACAGTTTTGGAATTTCATGTTGTGTGTGTATCCTCATGTCAAAAGCATACTCAGCTTATTTATGTTTTCACTTCTTATATTTAGTTTTCTTTTGACAGTCAATTATTTCGCAATGGAGTATGTCCAAGCAAATATATCCAGTGATGCACTCCCATTGCACAGTTCTTTCAAAGATCAGACGTACAATAGGATAGTACAGTGGCGATGTCAAGTCCGATGTACAGTATTATTTTACACAGGCTACTTGCAGGAGTTAGGTAGGCTTGCTGAGCCTCGTGACAAGGTTTGTACAATTACCATTATGTCTTAGCCCTGTCACTTATCGTGACGAATTATTTCTAAATTCCTTACTGATTAAAAACTTGGCATGATATAACTGAAAATACTTCAAATACGGTCATAGCTAATTGCATTACCTTTCATTACGTATATTACATTCGGAAAATTAAAGCATAACTATGAAATAATTAAACTAATTTAATTTTTAATATGGAATGTCTCTCTTACCAAATAATAAACACTAAATTCCTCCCAGTACTAAAATCATTCAATAATACGCAACTAATAGTAAAATGTAATGTTTCTGTAAAGAAACATCGCCGGTTATTCGTCATATTTGTTTCATTTATTAAATGAAAATTAATATTATTTACAAAATAGGTGACGCAGCACATCAAGAGCAGTCATCGACTGGCACGTGGACAGCTTTGCAGCGTGTCACGTATATTCTATTTTACGCGAAACTGCATAACTTATTCATATTTTATTTAACTACCAAAATTACACACACACACACACACACACACACTTGAAACTACGCTTCTGTAATTTCAAAACTTCTGCACGCTTGTTAGAAACTTGAATTTCGCTCTCGAAAATGGCTAAATGTTTTGTAATCCTGAATTCGAAAAAAATACAAAACTAGAACCATGCGTTATCCTTACTATATACAACGCAAATATAATAATACAGGGTCACGACTTAGAGTCCCATAGAAATTAGACTACAGCGAAGAATTTGCACGCCAATTCGGCGCGCAGCGAATAGAGGTCATATCCTCCGCGTCGACTGTGGTACTCTCGCCCCTATCGCTGCGCTGTCCCCATGCGTCAAATGCGGAAAATTGACACTGGTACACACTCCTCTTAAGGACGCTCTGCGCCGAAAAATTCGTAGTTTTATAACTGTAGCAAACACTTTCAAAGTCTTACACGTTACATTAATAGTATTTTTCCACAAATAAAATATGTTTTTTTTTTGTTTCATAGATTTCGTAAAACTACATGTGAAAGTAGCGATTTTACTAAAATCGTTACATATCCAACGTACAAACTATTCAAACAACACGAATTAAATAATTTGGAGTGAAAAAAATATATATTAAGCTACAGAATGACACATTAGTTATTTCACGCAAAAATTATTTTTGAAACATACAAGATTTCGAAGATATGTCAAAATTTATGAGTATTCAATAATGTTTTCAAAATTGAAACAATCTTATTTTAAATTAAAAGCTTTTCATTCTGTGGGTTAATAAATTTACTTTCATTCTAAATTATTTCATTCATATAATTTGAATAGTTTTCAATTTGGATAAGTAATGAAAAATATCAAATCGGTACTTTGACATGTCCTTTTATGAAAACTATGAAACATAAAAATAATTAATTTGTTTGGGTAGTGGTTGGTACAATTATGAAATTACGAATTTTTCGGTACAGAGCAGTCTTAAAGCGTGCAAGCAAGTAACGGTTCGCCACTTGCTGAACTCTTGAAAACTCTACTCGAGTAACTTTATTAGCGTCTCGAGCTGAAACTTTCTCTAGCCAGACTAGTCTTGTGAAATAATATCCGCCTAAAGCCAATAAATGATTGTTTATAACGAACAGCAATTACAGAAGTTTTGTAACTACGCATTTATTAATCAAAGCGAGAATTAAACAATGATGCAGTTAAATTAATCGTGCCAATGTTACCAAGAGATAGTAAATTGTTTTCATGTATCTACACTAAATAAAATGAACTAGGCCTAAATGGCATGCACACAAATTTTGTGGTGTAAGCACAACTGCGGTTAATAAGAAAGCAAACTCTAACCGGTGTAATGGTATAAATCGTTTAACTGTAGTTTATAACATTAGTTTTAAGTGTAAACAAGAATAAATTTAGGCCACTAACATGCGAAACCATAATTCTCTCTCCTCAAACCTTAGATGAGAATCCTTCAAAATGTTGGACGTATGACATTATTCCATGCAGAATTGAAAGCTTGTATGATGGACTATTAAATCACAATTGTGGTTAGAATCTGTCTAACAGTTCCGGAAACATGACATTAAATATTTGCTTATTCATGGAGTCCTGTCTTCTGAAATGCAAACCTACAGTTACCTCTCCTGAATTCAGAATTAGATGACATCCTGTCTAGGTATAAAATGTGACTGAAATAGGTAGCATGGTTTACTAAACAATATACAAAGATTGTAGAATACTTTACATTTTGGAAATAGCTAAATAATAATAATAATATAAATACAACGGTAAAATCAGATTCTTTAATACATTTCCTTCAGCGGGACAAATTACATATTTTCACCTTCTTAGTTTCTTTTCTTCTTCGACTGCTTCTTATCTTCTTAAAAGTTTGTTTAGTTTCTCGTTTGATGTGAATGATAGTGAATATTTATATATTTATTTTAATTTTATCACTTCTTCAAAAAGATACAAAAATTTCATTATTGTAGAGTAAAACATATACAGTACGTCAAAATTATGTTTCATTTGAAATATTATGTTTGTTCTATGTGAGCTGTTTAACGCGAAATTCTAATTATCGTAAGTTGTTGCAAAGTGTGTCACAACTGAAGGCAGACGGAAAAGAAATCAATATCGAGTGGAACACTAGCGCGTATACAATGTGTACGTTAGATAAGAAATCCTATTGTTTTGATAAGGCTGTGAAGACAGCGAGTGAAAGGGGAAAGGAAAGTGACGAATATTCCAAGGGACTTTGTCAATATTCTTTGAATGTCGCAACGATTGGGCGAGCGTGAATTTCCATAAAACCTTTCTCCAGTTACGTTGCGTCTTCAGTACTGCCACACGCTTTTTAAGAAAAAGGTCAGTATAACAGCTAACTTGATAACTAGACCCTATATTAGTAATATTTCCTTCATATATTTCACAGTATCACTATAATATATATTTTTTTCGTTCTGGGTAGAAGTAAAAAGCGCATGGAGAGGGTACTTCAACAGAGCAAGTTATCACCTCTTAAAGAGCAGACATCTGATTGGACACCTTCAGGATGACGTGAAATAAAGCCCTGCAGTGGAGAAGCGACGGTATACGAAGGACGGGTGAAACACAGTGGACCATGGAAAACCCACAGGACAACGGCAACATCCGCCACGTTTCCCACACGCGAATAATCTGGATGTTATGATTGTAAACTAACCGCCCCTTTTGGGCTCAGATTAAAAGTGTTTTAGTATTTTGTTGCACCGCCTTCTAGGTTGGACATTAGTGTCTTAGAAAAATGTATTAGCGTGGAATAATTGCTTTTAACAGTGATTAAATAAAATCTGATTGGCGGACCGGGAAACGAATCCGAGGCCTTCCGAATGCGAGTCCAGTGTTCTACCGCTGCGTCAGCTCGCTCGGCTTATGCCTTCCAAATTGTACTGTTTGTTACTTTATGTCTCTATACTCTTTAACAGCGCATACTTCAGTCAACCATTCACGTTTGAATGTCACTACTGTTTAGCCAAAGATATGGATGGATATTTGTTCTTCACTTCGCCTAATACATGCTATATTTCTTAAGTTTTAGTGCTCCTAAGAAACTGCTTGAAACTTGCATAACAACTACACCAAGCAAACAGGTTTCCTTATAACGCACATAAGTTTGTTTCGTTACTATATGAGAAAACCCTCACAAATAAAAATATTTACAGCATGTTGTTACAGTCGAGTAGTGGCCAAACATCGAGGTTAATTGGTGAGTTCACGCAACAATTTTATTATTATAATAATTTTATATTTGTACGAGATATTGTTTGTTCTGTTGACATATTTTATGTATATTTTCACAGTAACGACAATTTTCTAGCTTTCATAGTTTTTGTACAATGGCGAGAAAAACCAAGATTTGCAAAAAAAACGGTGTAATACAAGAAACGAATATTAATTGACGTAACTTACAGAAACGAAATAATTCGCACTGAACAATAGGGTTGCGAGCTACAACTGGACACGTATAAAAAACATTGCATTGCAGTTTTTTTGTATTAAAAAATATACAAAGTAGACATTTTCTTATTTCAAAATCAGCAATTTTTTAAAATTTACGGAAAACATTCGATGCAATTTTTTTTTGTCCAGACTTAGTCCGCGTTACTGTTCTTCAGTGGGAAATTTTTATTTTCATACTTCAGTTGATTTTAGTTTGTTGTATAAAACCGTTTTATGCAAATTTTGGCTTTGACATATCATTATACGAAAACTATGAAAGCTACACAATTTTCATTGCTATAAAAAGCGTCACAATATATGCCTATAAAAAACCAAGTCTCATACAAATATAAAAATTATTAAAACAACCTAGATTATTTAGGAAGTCACCTCTCCCCCCAGGAATCATATCGTATGTTATTTTGACTGCAATATCTAAACTGCATTAAAATTTTGCAAATTGAGATAACTTCCACGCCGTAATTGGCGTAATTACAGCTACGAACACCTCTTGAGAAAGCCCCTGTAGACGTAGAAATTATTGTACTTAACCATGACGATAAACAAGGGGGGGGGAAGAAGTGGCGGTAATAATGCACGTACATTTAATGGTTTCATAGCTCAAAACAAGATTTAAAATAAACATACGTGAAAGTAGAAGGAAATAGCCGGTCCGGGCACAGTGGCTGGGGGCTGTGGTTGTGTGGTTGTCTTTGACCTTTGACCCCGTGACCTTGACCTTTGACCCCGTGACCTTGACCTTGACCTTTGACCCCCTGTAACCCGACACACCGACGCCATCTTGTTTCCAACCGCCATCTTGTTTCCGGCCACCATATTGAATGACGTCAATTTCGAAAAATTAAAAAAATTAATTTAAAAATTTAAAAAATTTAAAAATTAAAAAAAAAGTTTAAAAACTCTGCCATCTTGTATTCCATCGCCATCTTGGAGGTTTCTTCCGAGTATTCCAAAAAATTTTTGATTTCGCATTCCATTATAACCCCACATGTATTTAATAAAAATTTTTATAAAAAACTTTTTTATAAAATTCTTTTTAGTAAAGTCTTTGTAATAAAAATACTATTTAATAAAAATGCTTTATATAATATAATTTTATATAACAATTATTTAGTTAAAAAATTCATCGGGTATGCTCGGCCAAGCTCGTTAACCTTCGGCAATCTTCGGCCATGCTC
>PNEQ01014253.1:0-12238 GCA_003012365.1 Medauroidea extradentata
TATGCCTCCAGCAAGGTGGGTGACTGCTCGTAGCTGCCTACACACACAGCATTCCTTCATGTCACATCCACCTCCGTAACAACACTAGTCATGTTAGCTCATCTACACCAACACCAACTGACTCTCTCCTAGGCCAACTGAGCCATCAGAGTCCACATCAGGGACGTATGCCTCCAGCAAGGTGGGTGACTGCTCGTAGCTGCCTACACACACAGCATTCCTTCATGTCACATCCACCTCCGTAACAACACTAGTCATGTTAGCTCATCTACACCAACACCAACTGACTCCCAGTCTATGCCTGTTCTTGTTTCCTGACATCATATTGACACTACTGATGCTACTGGTAGTTTGTGTCCGAACGCAACTTTGTTTCTGCTGCACAGTGATTAAGATAACAGTTTTGTGTGAATATGATCACTTGTTTGCAAGCGTAACTAACTTTTGCATCTAAACACAAATTTGTGTCAACACACAGACTTTGCAACAACAGATGGCAATGCTTATCTGGAGAATTACAATATCCACCCATTTATCACTAGCCCCCATGTAAGACTCGCACCTCACATTTTCAACATACTCTCAAGAAAAAATATGTTTTTTTTACTATCACTAAGCAATCAGTAAAATCCATCAAGAGTTTAACACGTAATTAAAATACGTAAACTTAACAGGACTACACCTTATCAATGTCACTCTAAGCACACTGAAAGATGTACAATCATACCAGACTCATACGAGAATAAATTAAATTACGTAGTTTAGCAATGTGCAAGATCCTGAGCTTCCCAAGAAAAATGGCTACCAGAAATCTCGGGTCAGGAAATGTTTTTCCCAGGAAAAGTTATTAGGGCAAAAAAAATTAAAAATTTACAAATTTTACTGTTAAGTTAATGAAACGCAGGAATTCATCAATATGATATTTTGCCATTGCTACATCCCAATTTATTTATTGTAAAATATAGTTCACGGCACACTGTAAACGCACAACACTACACTAACCTAACCTCCATTATATTTAATATTGACAAACTGAAGGAAAGAAAGAAAGAAAGAAAAAAACAGTGAGAAACGTTTATTTCCTTATTCTAATACATTTGACATTATTTGATCAATAGCTACCTAGTTTTTATTAAATTGCAACTTACTGTTTATAAGAACTCGTAACAACGTAGAAGTGAGAAATATAAATATATTAACATGGACAAACGCAGAGATAACATCCACCACCTGCCATTTTGATGGCACACAATCAATCTAAAAAAAATGTATGTGGAAAGTAGTAGTTATGTACCAACATATGTGCATAGCATCTAGTTTCTGTTCCACTGGAACTGTCGAGCAATATATTACTTTGGAAAAGTATTTCATTAGCCTTTAACCCATACATTATCTACTTTAAATCAAGCTCACATGACCACATTCTTAGGAATTAAGTACCGGGAACAAGGCCGACAATCCAAATTTGTAACATTTGCGTTGTAAAATAAACCTTAGTCATGCTCGCCAATAATCTGCTATGGATACATGATGAAAGGGCGGTTCTTGAACACAAAAATTACAGTTGAATATATTAAGAATTAAAACCGGAACTGCAATTTTCTTGTACGTATTTATGAACTAATTTTAAAGCTAGAAATTTTCCAACTTCTTTTAGATGTTTAAACAAATGTGCATTAAAACAAGTAAAGAAACAATTTATTAGCTGTTTCGTTGTTATTGTAAAAAAATCACGCTGGAAAAAGTTTTTTTTTTGTTCCAAAGGTAAAATGAATTTGCCTTTGTAATTTTTTAATTTTAAGTTCATCATAAATAAGTTCAAAGCATCTACCAGTTATGGTAATTTCAGTGTGGAAATATTACATTAAGACATTAAATTAAAGCTGTACTAAAAAGTGTTGCTGGTGTGGGAAAAGTCTTAAAGCTTCGCATGGAAGCACTACAGAATTCACACAGCAATTGCCCCAACACCTTTCCTTAAATGAAGAATACCAAAACTCTTCAATACCGTATTTACTTTCATAATGTCTGCACCAGTCATCTACAGAAAGCAACACAACTTTGGCCACCCCTAAAGGACACCGTTGAAGGCTCTGTCAACAGAGCGTGACCTTGAACTGTCTATTATCTCGCGTCCCTAGAGGGTAGAAGAAGGTGGAGAAGTTCGCTGAACTTAACGAAGTATGATAACAGTAAACACAGCAGACCAACACGCACACAGTTTAAGGACAGGAGTCTCTGTGTGGAGTTTCGTAGTGTAGCATACGGAAAGGATAAGTATAAATACTTCACTGCGCAGTATAAATTTTTAGTAGTTCATTATGCTGAAAGCATGGGAACAAAGCTGCCGAAAGGACATTTGAAGTGCATGAAAAAAGTGTGTGTCAGTGACGGTAAATGAAAGGACAGTTGCGGTCAACAAATGTAAAACGGCCTGCGTTTTCGCGGACTCAAGGCTGGGAAGTTCCCATAACTTGAAGTTCAACTTTTGAACTCTGAACGCGAATTAAGGTATAATGCCTGTGCTGTTTCACATGAAGTGGTTTAAGTAAAGGCGTGGAAAATTGCTAGTTCCATGAATATACCACATATCGAATTCGAGGCTAGTTGTGGATGGGCCACACAATTTACGAGGAGGAAAACCCTTTCTCTGCAGTGAAGAACATCATCCAGTCAAAATTTGTCAAAAGAATACAACTAAAAGTTGCTGCAGTTTCAGCGATAAATCATTAAGCAGAGAAAAACTCACAATTACCTACTCTCACAAACAGGTAAAGCCGACCAAACTCCGGTATACTTTGACATGCCGTTGACTAAACCTCGCCCTTTCCCGTAGGGTGCGTATGCCGAAAGGGGTAAGGAGGTATGTCGGTTTAGTGCCCGCCTCGGAGAGTGAAGCCGAGGGGAGCCGAGCGCTAGCCGCGCAGAGAGGTGGGGGAGGATCTCACTTATTTGGGGCATGTTTATAAGTTACTCACCTGATCAAAATAGTTCCTTTTACAGCCTCTGCTTCCTGTCGGATAGAGGTTTCGGGCTGGCCTCGTTACGGAGCTGTTGTCCGTGGCCAGAGCGGTGATCCTTTGCTAGGCATTTTCAACGGGCTTATGATGGGTGCCGGCCTCCTGGTCATGCGCCGTAACAGTCTGCTGAGTGAGTCTGGATTGCACTTACGCTTGTGCGATCTTTGTTGCGGCAGCGCCTGCTCGTCCCTAATGGGGTGCGTATCAGTTATGCGGGCGTGATATTTCCTCTCGCAGAAAGAAATAAATGACAGTTGAGGCCTCTGTACTTTGGTGGGGGATGGAATGAGTTTATGCTGCTGCACTGGCACACGTGTTTAGCGGCATCGCTCCTGAGCGGCTCTCTCCCGTAATCTCTGAATTTCAGGAGGAATGGGTTTACCTGGGTGCTGCGTGTACTTACTCATTGAAAAAAATATGGAAATTCCAGATAGGTAGATGTATTAACTTAACTAACAAAGTACAACACTTGTTCACAGTTTCGTACACATGTCTCGGTTCTGAAGCTAACACAGGTCTCTTACCCTCGAAATAACACAGGTCTCTTAGTACTTGAAATAACCAAAATCTCTTACACTCGAATTTAACACAGGTCTCTTGTGAGAATAAACACAGGTCTCTAGCATTTAAGTTTAAGATTGCAAGTCTACACTCGGATGCTGCACGATACTATAATTGATATGGATCTTGGCCTCGTGGACCGACAGAACTTTCCGTAGATAACTGAGCAGGTGAGGTAGGTAATGGTATGGTGAAGGAAGGCTGAGGTCTCCATTTGCAAGAAGTCACATCCGGTTGTGGCAGGATTCCATTTACAAGAAGTCACCTCGGAGTAGGGAGGTGGGTGGCAGAAGACCGGGGTGCTGAGAGACGGGAGCTCAGAGAAGCTTCCAACGAACTCTGAAGAAACTGGGCGAGAGGTGCCCCTTATAGTTAGTAAGTTAGGGGTCTGGGAGGGAATAAGTCCCGTAAAATGGCAGCGCGGGCATGGTCGTCGGCTCTAAAGCAGGCGTGCCACCTCAACACCCGCATATTTCTCAAAACAACACACTCTCAACTCTCAGAAAATTTAACGTAACATTTACCGTCAGGTCCCGCTTGAAAATTACGTTGCCGTAAAATGAAGAATAAGAATTAAATACACATAATTTCACTAGGCTTATTTTACATTTCACTACAGCGAACCCTCGATAACTCGGACCTCGATGTCCCGGACTTCGGATAACTCGGACAGAATTTCGAAAAACAAAATTAATTTTAATTAAATTATTTTTTGGTCAAAAATCATAAGAAAATTGTGTCTGCCTCATTTAAACCCATCACGTTTTATTTAAAAAAAAGTATTAAGCTTTAAAAGCAGTTGCTCATCGCTGCGTAGCCTTCAATAATCCCACCGTAAAATATCTGGCAAGTTCCGTGTGGTTAAATGTTGCTAGCGAGGCGCGCGAGTAGAGATGCAACTCAGCAGGCCGACCTCCCTTCTTTATCTCTCCTCCCTCTTCGCCGTGCGAGCCACACACGCACGTGCGTCGTAAATAAACACTACAGTATGATGCTGGTGAATTGGACGGTAACTACACGTCACAATGGCACCTAAAGGGAAATTTATTTTGTTCTGGTATGTGCGATATAAATTCAAGATAGCAAAACAATTTGTTCCGGACATTAATAAAAAATTAAAAGCCATTGGTTTGCATTGCAATGTAGGTAAGGTGGTGAGAGGGTTTTACGGCCCTTTAACGACGTCTTACAAGCCGATGAGGGTGAAGTGAGGCGAAAGAACAACACAACATCCATGCCCGAGCAAGGATTCGAACCCAGGGCCTATTGCACTGTAAAATGGCGCCTAACCCACTACGCTAGAGGCCGGCATGATATTGAAAAAAAAAATAAATAAATAACTTAATAAATTATTAAAAAGGGGGGGGGGGGGGGGCAGAAAGGGGCTTTTGCCTCGGGCCGCACATCCTAGAGAGCCTCGCTTTTGAAAAAGTTAAATGGTTAATATGAATGGGCTTTTATTGAGTTCCAGCTAATGCTGATTGTATCTGTGAAATTTATTTTAAGTGTAAAGTGCGTGTAAAGACGTCACTGATCTATGACGACGCAGCCAAGGTTAGATAGTATGGAGGGAGGCCTACAAGCGCATATTATCACTTCAACCACGGCCGTAGACTTCGACTAAACAAAAAAAAAAGAAGGAAAGGTAGACTAAGATTTACTTTGCTCCTGGCCTCGTATTCTAGCAAAGAGATCCCGAAAAAAAAAAAAAAATTATTTCTCGTAGGAAACTAGCAGACGGCTGCAGACACTGTGACATACTGATTTTGAGCAATTTTTCACGTAAATATCTCGTTGGGTTGCGTGTGGTCACGTGATGAGTTTTTATTACTGTCGAGACTGTACCGGTTGACCTTGACTACTTCCGCTCGCTCTCTACCACCCTAGCTTATCTCACACACACGCACATACTGTCGTCAGCCAGACGAGTGAAGGGGGGTGAGAAGAAGCCCACAAAAATAAATAAAAAGAATCTGACGGCCCAGGCTGTTTAAAATTCTTTTACATTTCTCCACGTTACAGTGATAATTTCCCCACTACCCCCTCCTGTAAATTGATACGTACAAAGCAGAGTACTGTATATTGCCGCCTTTTTTGCTTGTAGAAATGATAGCGTACTGATTTCCTCACGTTTCTTATAATTAATGACTGATAACCCCTCCTCCCCCGGACGCCTCCATCCCCCCCCCCCCGATAACACGGACAAATCGTAACTCGGACAGCTTCTCCCCCCTTTTAGTCCGAGTTATCGAGGGTTCACTGTACTTATATTATTTACGTTTTTAAGTTTGCATGAAAAACGTGTCCATCATCAGAGTTCATTGTTTGTTTATATACAGTGCAAGAATGTTAATACATCTGAAAAACACCTAATTCCCGCTCCGAATTAATTTACACAAGCAAGGTAACATAATTAAACTAATATTTATACGTACTAGACATCGGGAAAAATTACATATGCAACATAGTGGTTGTGCAAACCTGAAGGCGTCGTGCCTGCTTAGGCCTAACCTTAAAATGGACAAGCTCGCAAAAACGTGAACGGAAACGGCAGGCTGTCACCGGTAAGTACAACAATTAGTCTGAGGGGAGCACCAAGTGATGCGGTTCGTACAACTTTCAAAAGGAATACAATGCCAAAAGTAACTAGCTTTCCACCTGGTGTGTATGTGTGGGTTCAAGAGAAAGGCTGGATGGACACCCGCCTCGTGAAAGACAGGCAGTAAACTGTGTGGAATCATTAACCTGGTGCTTTTCTAAAGGTACGATCGTTGCTTGTGTGGGATAATTTCCAAACACATCTTGTGGATGACGTCAAGCATGATCTGTCTGATGGCAAGACCAACATAGCTGTAATTCCGGGAGGCCTAACGTCTGTCTTGCAGCCCCTAGATGTGTCCATCAATAAACTGTTTAAGGGACACCTTCGCAGAATGTACTCGAATGGATGGCAGACGACAGTCATGAACTCACTCCAGGGGGCAGACTAAAAAGACCGTCGCTAACCCAGGTATTGACTGGGTGAAACAAAGCTGGGCACTCATCATCGAAGCTGTGGAGTAAAAAGTTTTAAAAAGACTGGCATCACCGTCGCTCTCGACGGAACTGAAGATGATTTAATCTGGGAAGATAAATATGACGATAGAAGTGATGCTGACGGAGAAAGCAGTAACGTCGAGGAAGATGATAGCGGCGAGTCTGTAGCAGATTAGAAACTGCTGTGTTGAGAACAACTGCTGCATTTTTTTTTTTTTAGAAAACACTCACGTGTAGACTTATAATTTTTTTAAATTAGGTTTTTGTGATGTTTATTTGAAAGTGTAATTAAAATGCAGACTATATTAATATTTTGACTGCTGCTAATAAATATTTGGGTAAGATTATTATTTGCAGTTTTAACTATGAGTACATATTTCAAATTCTTTAAATAAAAATATATTTGCTGACATCTTGTTCAACGTTTTCTGTTGAGATAAGACACACAGTGCAGGGTAAAGGAAATGTCAACTTTAATTCATGGGTTTGCTGTTTAACATGTCAAGAGGACAGAACACCTCTTTGTTTACAGTATGTTAGTTGGAATCCCTCCTTCGGCCTTTCTAACGCTGGAAATATTTCCTTCCCCTTCCTCCTTCATTACGTCTCGACGGGCGGTAGGAAAAGGGGGTTGAGGGTCTAATATGGATTGGTACAGTGCGCAGCAGATGTGGAACTGGCGAGTCACTGCACTGTTGCCAGCGGGTACACGCCACTCAGCCTAAAATTTTTCAGCCTAAAATTAGGCTGAATATATTTTAGGCTGTATAACTTTAGGCTGAATGACTTTAGGCTGCGTGACTTTAGGCTGAATGACTGTAGGCTGAGTAATTTTAGGTTGAATGACTTTAGGCTGAACGAAATTTTGATCTTTACTACTAAGACACGAGAGCTGTTGTATTTTTAGGCTGAATGACTTTAGGCTGAATGGCGGTCCAAGTGTGCAGTAGCAGAAAAGTTTAAGTTTTGTGCCATTCGCATATATTTATGGTTGAATATTTCACTCCTAGGTGGCAGCACTGGAACGATACATCGAAGATAGTGACACGAGCGCTACGTCTTCGACGTTTTCATCTAGCGACAATAAAGGGTACGAAGTAACCTGTGTACTATGGAGTGGAGTTGAAAATATGCTCTTTTTTTGGTCTTAAACCAGTCAAGCAGCTTTTTCATAGATGAAAATTTTAAGATTAAAATATTTTAACATTATAACTAATTTTTTTTTGCTGTCTCTTGCTCTGTGTGAAAAGTGAATAACTCACGCTTAATATGCTGGCAGAAATAACACATTTATTCAGTAACCGATAAATATTTAATACTTCACTGTCTCGTACTTTATTTTTTTTTACAAAAATTACGTAAATCATGTAGGTATAAAATTTAAAACATTTGAAAATATTTCAATGCATGCTTATTTACTCAGACATTTTGATACCGAAAGCAAGTTGGTGTATAATATGTTTTTAATATTTTAAGAAAATGTCTCGAATGTATTCAGGTGAAGTTCACCCAAATTTTCAAGAAGGCCTTTCATGTTTTAATAAGCATTGCAACATAATTAAAATATAATATCATTACTACATAAAAAAAGTATTAGAGGTGAAACGGTGTACGGTGTGATATATCTACCAAGCATGATAATCGTGAATTTGATACATTAGAAACATTTTCTTAGGCGTGCAACATCAACAATTAGCCTTAGTATCGTAATACCCGCAAGTTAAGGTCAACTTTGTCACAACATAAAGTTACAGCTGGAAGTATCTTAATAATTACATACTTGTAAAAATATACATTTCCAAGATGTTTCAGCGTGTAAAGAACTTAAAATTCATTACAATATGGCATCATCCACCTCATTGGATTGTTTTATTTTCCGCTCTTATGAAATCGCGAGAAAAATATGTGAAATTTGCTATTTAGCGTGGATTCTGTTTATCTTGCGCTACAGTACAAGCATCGGAGTTGAACTTCTAACGTATGTTAAGGCCGCAATCAGTCCAGAAATGTAAGAACACAATATCAAATCGCTGGACTCATTGCTGCCTAAATAACCTACATGTTAAAAGTTGAACTGCGACGTGTTTACAGTAGCTCACGGTAAAATAAAATGCCTGCTTTAATAGAAAACGTCACATTTTTCTTCTTGAGAATTAAAAAAATTTATAACAATAAGATTGATGCAGAGTCTGAATGAAGTACTCGAGAACTTTCCATTCATTTCGGTTTACTTTTTAACTACACTATTTATAAGAAGCGTAACTAAAATTATTTAACCCAGTGGGAAATTAAAACATTAACAAAATGCAAGAAAAGTTAAATTAGTAGGAGTGAAAAAAATAGTATGTAAAGGAAATTCATTGCAACTGTCATTACATTCACGTGTAAATAATGCATTATCATTGCCAAAAGCATGGGAGAAGTTGGGTAACCGTTGGACATGTGATTAATATGTCTGTCAGAAATGTGAAAAGCAATCTATTTTCTATGTCAGTATTTCGCACTTCAACAAAATATTTTATGAATGTTGTAGTTGACCGTTAGGTATTCTCTTGAACTAAGTCACGCTGTATTCCATGCTTATTTCTGGTTCACCTTCAGCAATGAAGGGCGCCTAAGATGTACCCAATATTACATTATTAGTAAAGCATGGCATATTGAAATAGTAAGTGTAACTGAAATAAAAAAAAATTGTAGACATTCATAGGACGGGCTGACGTTCCAAGTGGGAAACGGGCCCGGCATATGTGAAACAATCTTTGAGAAGAGATACCTCGAAGTGACGTAGCTTTATGGCGACCTAATTGCGCACATCAAATGCCGCATCCCCATAGCGCGACCTAAGCACTGAACTTGGGTACAAGATTCCCGCTGATTCATATTTACTATTAGACTTGAAGTGGTTACCACATAATTTTATTGGTGAAATGTATGTAGGAAAGTACAGCACACGTCTCTACCTGGATTTAACACACATCCAGTTAGTACATTTGAAGTACGGCAGTCTGAATAGGCCGTTGTAACTTACGTTGAAAGGCTTAGAAATAGTGTTTATAATAAGTATGGTGTCTTAGTGTCATTTTGTCCTTGCCAGAAGTGTTGGTTTTGTATTGTACAATAGGCACATGTAGAATAATTTCTTAAAAAACGTATTTGCAAATACACAGCAACGTATTCGAAGTGCGTGGTAGGTGGCGCCATAAACAGCAATGTTCTGTAAATTGTTTGTTGGTATTAAACAAATCATGACCCCATAAATCTAGCAAATATTTTGACTGAGATGTTTAATTATACGTGTTTTTATTAAAATTATGGAATATCACATGCAATGTCATTAATTTAATCTCTTCATGATGGTATTCATAGTGTTACGGATACCACCACAGCACTCACCAAGCAGGGGAACTGCAAGCGTGGAGCGGTGTTATGACAACACTTTGAAGGTTACCCTCAATATTGAGAGCAGGCTGACATATAACCGCAGGGGGGGGGGGGGAGGCAGGGCCACCGTGGTGGTTGTTTATCGGACCATCAGCTGGGGTACCTCCAGGTCAGCTAGGACGCCATCCCCCTGCTCACCAACTCTGTTGTCCGAGGGCAGGAAGTCTGGGACTCCGCTCGTGACCCGGGGAGGTCACGTCAGTGCTCACGTGCGTTAATGTCAAGAGTGTCGACGACGCCAATACACAGTAGTAAGCCGCTTGGAACTGGGTTCCAATATACTTACATATAAGCTTCTCTGTATTCAGGCATTAAGTCAAGATTGCACGACGCCAATTGTAAAGCTGTACTGCGCACTGTTAATGTAAATTAAAGCCCTTCTAGTCAATATTGTGGAGTCTGATAATTATCCTTATTCCTGGTCGCAGTACATAGGAGTCACTGTTGAGTGGGGGAGACAGTAGTAGCCTCCAGTCTGATCACGTCACCCTTATATTCACCCCGAGAACCAACTGGAATAGAGAACCATTTTAAAGGGTGAAACAAAAGTCAACCTTAATTTTAGCATGTGTGACAGATTCGATTCTTTATTTGTCTACAGTCATTAATACGGACAAAAGTGTTTCGTAAGTTGAGCAACCTGCCGACAAGAATATCCACTACAATGCATACCTAAGAAACTTTCAGTTTTCATGGGTTGTTCCTCCAAATGCCAATTCATTTTGAAGTAAACACCTGGAAATTTAATTTTATGACAAAATCTGTTAATTGTTCAGAGACGTAAATAACGAGTCCAAAATGCTGTGTTGTAATTCTGTTTGTCTCAAAATAAAATTTATAAGCTGAATTAAAAAATAGTATTGTGAAATAATGTGTTATTTTGACGCATGCTCGCAGCGTCTTGAGCTGTGAAGCCGCCGCCTCATCCTGCCCGTTCCATATTCCCGCACCCATTGTTAATCCTTTCTACCCTTATTACTCCCGCACACGTCAGTGCACTCTAACCTGACTCCAAATATTTAATATAAAGCCTACCTAACCCATCCTTAGTTATCCTTCGTTCACCAAAAACCCTAGGCAAGGTTAATTTAACGTATTTTTCCTACAAGACGCTATGCCGCCTGTAGACACGCCACCCGCAGCACAGAGACCACAGAGGAGGGAAGGACCGCCCCCTCGCGCCCGAGCCGTCTCTTCATTAGGCGAGCGGCCGGCCAATGACCACAGACCGACCCGAGAAGGGTATAAAAGAGGGAGCACGAGCCACCGAAGCCAGTCGCATCTTACATGCCACTCAGTTGAGTTCCAAGAGCAGTTCGTCTCCTGGACTCCTGCTGTCACTGAAAGGTTCAGCTGCTGTAGATTTCTCTACCCTCCACACCACTGCAAGCTACAGCTCCAGGCCCGGAAGACCAGCGACCGCCGGATCCCTTCCAGAAGCGCCCATCACGACCGTGAAAGCCTTCTACGCCAGCTGTCCAAGCTTCGCCAACCAAGAGCCGCTTTCCGAGGTGTCGTCACCTGCATCAACGACTCTCCCCACGGAAGCTAGTGCTCTTCGGTTCTCTCCTACACGCCCTTCAGGCTTTCTAGGCACAGGGTGTTTCAGCTACCATTGTTGGCGTATGCCAATAAACAACTCAGCACATCATTCCTTTCTTTTCTTCACGCATCATACCCTTCCATTGTTGAGAAAACCCATCCGCCTGCAAGACACCTGGGACCCCTGCATCCCATAGGATTGCACCGGGAGTTTGAAATCGGGTCGTCTTAATCTACGACTGGGAGGAGGCGTAAGCCGCGCGCCTTCCAGATTTTCTACATTACGCCCTCTGGAGGTAGCACGACTACACTGTGCTCTTTCCGAGTGGTGTCGGGTTTTCTTTGACTTGACTGGGAGAGGTGAAAAGGCATAGGGACGTGCTGAGGCGCACCTCTAGCGCTCCTCGACAAGTCCGCCTGCCAAGCGCCAACAATAGAACCGTCGCATTAAGGCTTTTCATGCCACAACGAGCGATCCTACGGGATTCCAGTTTCCAGCAAGCCGCTAGCCGTAGCATCCTATCTTCTTCTGAACCACAGTCAGGCTATGCCTAAGAGGTCAGGTAGGAAGTTGAGGGCCCGACAGGAGTTTGCCAGGTTGGTACAGAAGGCACTGGAGGTTAGGGATCCGGAGACAG
>PNEQ01014254.1:0-12239 GCA_003012365.1 Medauroidea extradentata
TTGTAAACAAATTCAAATGCTAAATAATACGTTTCAAAAGTACAAAGTTTAACGTGTTCTTGTTATAGCCATGGTAAATCGTCAGCGCTCATCATGCCTTCATTTGTTTCTAGTCTCGCGCGGGCCGGCGAATAATAAGCAGTGACTTACCTGACCCCATTTTGGGACACAGCGCAAACACGTCTAGGAATACGCTCAGTGAGTAAGGTTTCTGCCGTTGCTTTTCTGGCGCCTGAGATAGTAGTACTTATGTAGACCCTAACTTTTGTTTAGGAATACCGGCCTTAATGTTTATAAAACCCTCAGAAAATCACTATGCCAAGGCAGTGAAAGTTATTATCAGTGCGCTATACTGTCTCAATAATACTTCATCAGCCATAATATTTCTTAAAACATAAACCGTCCACAAAATAATTAAACCCTCAGTATACTCAGTCGCGTATAACCCTTTGTGTTTGTGTGTGTATATATATATGTGTGTGTGTGTGTGCGCGTGTGTGTGTGTGTAAAGTGTGGGGCTGAATTTGACCGACAAACCGCGGGAGCCAAAATATGTGAAAAATAAATTACTTGGAAGGACAATACTCTGAACATAGCTTTATGTTGTTGGGCTCTTCTAATCAATAGCACATTCTTGGTTAAGACCTTCTAACTTTTTGAAAATAACAGGGGTAGTCACCCTCTACTTACGAACAAGTTTTGTAGCATCATGAAATTAGAACATTTTATGAAGGATTACTGAGCTATGTGACTTATGTAACAAAAATTGTCCTCTTGCAGCAACCGTCTAGAACCTAACGTTTTCGTTTAAAACGCATTTAAGGGCTCGGCGTGATGAGCAGATTAAAAATATGTTTACAGTGAATGTCCACCGTCGCGAGTGCTCTGAAAACAACGGGAACACACCCGTACGAAGTATTGCCTAAGTTCTAGGCTCTGTAACGGTACACATGATACTTTGCCGTTTTTTAAAAACAGAAATAATAGGTCCTGGACAGTTGCAATGAGGGGATCACTTTTTAGTCACTTGGAGTCTAGTCAGCTGTAAGAAAATAACGCGAATTTTGCATGTCTCAAATTACAAGGCATCCAATTCAGCGCGATGTTATGATTTCCCAACCCGACAGCGCTTCGGTAATAGAAGAATGCGGCCAGGGGAATTTTGTAAATACAAAACTGTAAACGACCGGCGGAGCAACAGAACACCGAGCTGCTTGAAATGCCATTACGTCGGGGAAATAATTAGGACTGTTTTGGCATGGGAAAACAGCAATTGCAGCAGGGATAGCTCCACCCTTAACGTCATAAGGGGCCAATCAAAAGGCTGGAAAAAGGTGACAAGAGGTGGGGGCATGAAGAGCGGTGGAAGGCTAACGACGAGAGGCACGGGGAGTCTCTCTCGAGCGGCGACGGGACCAAGAGGTCCTGGATCGAGACCAGCGGGGACCCATCGGCGACGTGGACTCCTCCTGCTACGACCACGGCGTCCGGCACACTGGTGAGCATAAAGTCACGCCGCTTATTAGGGAAGGAGAGCAATCCTGATCCTTAGTTCCTGTCTCGCCTATCTGTCTATCCTTTCTTCCAATATTACTTTATACTGTATCTATGTATTAGTCTTCCTAATAGTATTAAAGAGTGTTTCCTCCTACTTGATATATTTCTCTTACCCTCATCTTCCTGTCTTATTTATATTGCCTTTGTTCTCGAGCCATAAGCGAGAGGCCATAAAAGATTAATTAGAACACCGGTGTTGATTAGTAGGGTTACCACGATGCTGGCCTTGAAAGGGCCTTCAGAGCGTTGTTGTCGCGGCACGTACAGTGGTGGTGTAGGGTTTTGCACTGGCCTGTCTAGTTCCGGCTTACTTGTTGATTGGCGCTGTCATTCCGTCTGGTCTATTTTTAAAAGCTGGTGGCGAAAATCAACAATGTTAACAAATGGATGATCAGCACATCTGTCATGGTATCGAGGGGAAAATCGTGCGTTGAGTATCTGGGAGAAATCCTCGTCTTCAGTAGGCACAGTAAGGTGTTTCGTCCGCTCATAAACCTCATTAAAATGCTTCTCTAGCGACTTGTTCTTCTTGGGGTTGTACCGCTACTGATGGAGAGCGAGCACGCAAATTACCCACTGCGTTCCAGTACTGTTGCAGAAGTTCATTTGTAAACTGGCTATAAGAATGGAAGTTTTCACTATTCAGCTGCCACTAGAAATATGCTGTCGCTTTTAGGCTATGCCCAATGCATTTTAACCGTTCTTCGGGTGATAAATTAAATAGGTAGAAATAGACTACTCCTCTAATTTGCGTAAATGCATGAGTGGGTTTCAAACTAATGTCAAAGAAAGTTGGCATGCTCTCTACCCTTTTTATGCAGGGTGATAAATTTATGTTGTCTGTGTGTAAATAGTTCAGGTTAAGAGACACTTGTGCAATTCGTTCAGCAGATGTAAAGTAGTCCCTTCTTGTACTGAAGCTAGTGCAGTAGGCGCCGCTCCTGTGCGCATATTGCGTAATGGGAGCGGTTTCTGGACGCGCATGCGCGGATGGCTGCTTCAACTAGTTACCTGGCGGTTTCGTTTATGGTACACTCAAAAATTTCATAGTTTTGTTTAATTTCTTCCTGAAAATTATTGCTACGAACGTTACTTGAAGATAGGTAGGTGCCTGTGCCTCTACTTGAGGTACGCGTTGTTCAAGTTCAGTGTTTATAGACTCAACTGTTTGTTTGAGATCGTCGACTTCCCGACAAATAGCGCGATTAGCGTCCCTGATTACGCTAAACTCTGTCGTTATGCTGGTAGACTGCGTTGCGGCAAGATGTTGTGTATGCACTTTCACTACTTTAACTTGGGCTAGTTCTTGCGTTAAGCCATTGACAGTACTTTCGGTGTTAAAAGAATTACATGAAATTTATTTAAACATCTTTAGAAATTTGTTTAAAATGAAAGAAAACGGAATTGACGATAAAAAAGATTAGATTAGATGCTAATCCCCAGAACTAACGAATGCAATTACTCTGCTGCTTACTCACGGTAATTGACTCTCTTTCTTAGTACAAACATTAAATTGGATTCTCAAAATCTCGAACACGAATATTGATTAAATATATTTGAAGTTAGTTTTCACCGTGCTAAATCTCAGTTTATACGGTAGAGTATAAGAACTCCGCATCAAATACCACTGGGCAAAATCTATTTCAATACCGGTAACGTTCGTAGCAAAGTCCGTGACACTAATTACATAAAGTAACTGATTTAGGAGGAAATGCCTTTAGTTAAACTGGCAAAAAGGTTTAATTCTTATAATTTCGGCTCTCTTAAAGCGTACTATCTTTAGGATGGCAGTATATTTTCCGAAGACCTAACGCGTCCATCTGCATCGTAGGGAGACAATCAGAAGGAGCGATTCAATAATATCACACAACATAAAAAATTTTGAATGTGCAGTTCAAGGACGTGTCAATGACCTCAGTGCATAGAGAATGCAGTTCCTAGAACATGCATATTCGCAAAGCATAGACCCCAATAAGAAAAAATAATAGCGTGAGGTAGGATTTTTAAATGTTTATTTTTTGCAATGGGAGTTTACAATTAGAATTTATTGGTTAGTGGACATACGCCATTGCTCATGTTTAGCTGGTAAAATGCGTGTTGAATGGCAAAGAACACATAAGAAAAATAAAAAGAAAATACTATATAAAACACACAAAAAATCCCAGAGGGTCTCTGTAACATAAAAAATAATTAATACATTAAACAACAAAGAAATCTACAGATAGAATGCAGTCGAATATCGATACAACCCCCAGACAAAAATATAAAACCAGATTCCCAATATGAAAAAGATGGAAATAGACAAAAACGATGAACAATGGACAGCAAACAAAAGACAATAGGCAACGCAACACAAGTTTAAAAAACGAAAAGAAATGCAACGTTTCAGAGATTTGCGATCCATTCCCCATCTTAAAAAAAAAAATAAAAATAAAAAATAAATAAATAAATAAATAAATAAAATTTTCAATTTTTAAAAATTAAAAATAACTGAATTTTAAACATTTCTGTCCAGATGAGGTTAAAAATCAAAATACTTTTATTGTTCATCATTAGGGTCCAAATAATAATAAAAATATTGGAATATAAAGCATACAGATAAAAATATACAGAAGCAAAATGTCATGTAATTCCATTACATTGTGGTACCGGAAACTATGAAGGATAAGTGTACTTTTTTTTAGCAAACCTCAGTGCTTACTACTGTCTGTCTCTTGCCGACTTATTTTGCAATTGCCACAAGTATCTGCTTCATGCTGCTCTGCTAAATATTAACTACGACTTGTAGTAGTTGCTTGTGATATAACAGCGTAACTGGCTGTTAAACAGCAACTTTTATACCTTTAATAGCCATTGCTAGAAAATAAAGAATAAAAATATATTTTACGCATGTCAAAATTAACGCCGCTCAGTAGAAAAAATTTAATATTTATACCGAATACTTTTCAAGTTGTTGGCATTATTTCGTGATTATTTTCGTCGCTTTAAAAATTTCATATCTCATAGTTTTTGGTTGTCAAATTACATTAAAAGTTTAGTATTACAGGATATAGCTACAAAGAATATGCAGTGACAACATTTATGGAAATTCTATATCATTAAGTGGAAACGTTCTTGTATTAATAAAATGCTTAAAATAAGAACAATTGCGCAGATTTAACATTAAAAAATTTTTTCATGCAAATGTTTTCGCATGGGTACTCATATTCTCTGTGTAAATCGTTTTACGAATATGATATGGTTTTTTATGATGGGCAAGTCTAAAAAATTGTAAAATGTTGATATTTTAACTATTCTTGCTAGTGTGTAAGACAGACTAGAAATAGCAACATAACAAAATAAAAATTAACATTACATTTCTTGCATAGATATTGTTTTGTTGTGGAATTTCAGTAGCTTAGAAAAATTATGTTACAATGCATTTACCTATAAAAAAATTCGATTTGTAAGTAAAATTTTGCCATATCATGCAAATGTAGAGTATTGTGTACATATGTTTGCATATTGTACACACACACACACACACATATATATACAAATTAATATATATATAAATTAATATATATATATATATAGACTACGGAGATGTACCAGCTATAATTAAACGTAAACACCTTAAAGATTAACGTAAAGAACCGCTGTAGTGACGAAACATGGTCTAACTTGCAAGATTTTGCGAGAAAAAAAACATGACGCACTCTGCACCTTCTAGAATAAAATTAAAGGATACATCCGTATGTAATATAAGTGTTGATGAGCTCACAATTTACTCAAATCGAAAATTTATATTTGAATGTATTTTGAGCTCATGGATTTCCTGCATCACCAGATCAAAAACTGGTTTAACGACAACTTCTTTAACAGTATTAGGCTGTTATGATATTGACCGGCAAGCAGGACAGCGGAGCTTCAATAAGGCCAGCGTTGGGATACAATGGAAGACAGCAACTCACCTAACCCCCCTCGTAGTAGAGCAATAGCGAGGACAAGCACGCCAATATAACGTCTTGCTACCAAGTAATAAACCAGGTCTGTCGTCTACCAACACTCATCCTATCTATAGCAGTTCAACCTTCTCCGGGGCTCGTGGGTCGAGTCTCGGTGGGGGCGTGCTCGTCTGTTGATGCCGTCTACCTCATCAATCCAGCTATCGGTGAGGTCGTCTTACCTAATTATATAGAAGCAACCCTCAACTTCACAAGATATATTAATAAACAGTAATATTGCCCTCCCTTCCAAAATTAATATAATACTTTGTAACCGTCTTTGTATTCACAGTACCTGCCATTTTCTACAGTAAATGCCCGGTTAACCATAAACGTCTGAGTCATTTAACCCTAAACAACATCTTAATAAACCCACAATGTAGCTACTACCTGAGTGAACCCCCAGTTAATTATAAATTTGTAACCGCAGCTAGGCATCTAATTAACAGCCCGCTCCCCAACATTAAAGATAACTTTGTTACAAGGTGAAATGTGTTGAGGCACCATCATGCTGAAAACAGAAATACATTTTTAAATCAAGTCGAAAATCCTCAATGATTTGCGATAGCATGTACTCAAGGATCCGACGGTAAACAGTGATATTGAGTGAATTTAGACATGAAGGTCCAGTCAGATGGACCTGCACATTCAACTCCTAAACATATACAAGAAGCTGTTCCTGATGGCTTTCTATGCGGGTACTGTGAGTTATCTTCCTCCCACATTTGGTTATTCCTGGTACTGAAAATATACAGCCGAGTGTCTAAGCACAGTACGGTGCCAGAAAATCTTTGCTGAGTGTTTTATTTTTTATTTATCAACTAGTGAATTGTAACCGATGAAGAAAAACGCCTGAAACTACTATGTGTATCGTATACAAATGATTCGCACACAGTTGTCGCTCACGACGAGCCAGTCTCTCAATACTTTGAGGGGGCCACGGTGACCGAATGATCAGCCCATTCGTCTCCCAACAACGCGATCCGGGTTCGATTCTCGGTGGGGCCGGTCCCCGGTTTTTTGCATATGAGAATCGAGCCAGATGAGGCCGCTGGTCGGCGGATTTTCCTCGGGAATCTCCCGTTTCCCCGCCATTTCATTCCAGCACTGCTGCATACTCGTCACATGTCACCCCTTACCAGCACTTAAGACCTCGATGTTGAGCGCTGACCAAAATTTCTCACTCACTCTCTCAGTACTTTGGTTGGAAATGGCACATGTGCTGGTGAATAGGGTTTCTCCGATGGCAGTAAGGACCTCATCTTCGAACTTTGCAATACACACGCGTCATGAATCATGTTTCGATCTGACGACTGCTTCTCTTTTCGCAGGTTAACAGCAGCAGTGGTGGAGTAGTTAGGTACCTGCATCCTCGAATACTTATTTGTATACATTTAGCTTGCTTTGTTGTAGCTTCCATATGCTGCACTGTACACTAAATTCTTGGTCCGCTAGTTCCGTCCACGTAAACTAATCCATGTTGCAACAACAGCCCACACAAAACTCTACACTTACGAGGTGATGTAAGCAATGCCGATGCAGTGTTTTACTGCTTCCTAAGAAATGTGTGTGTATGTGGAAAGCAAATGTGTACTGTAATAGTCAATGACGAGTAGGCCAACTGGCCGGTTTAAGCTGCCTTGTAATTCCAGTTGTCCTCCCGGAAGGCTTTTAAGAATGTGTTGTTTGCACACCAGGTGCAGGAACGTAATGACAAGTACTACGCAATACGCATACGCCTCGTAAAACAACGGAGTTTAAAATGATGACACAAGACAAACTTATTCTACATTTGCTTGCGTGCTGACTTATAGAACGTAGCTGTAACCAAGTTAGGTTTAAAATTACGAAGATTTAATCGTCAAACAGTTTGCAGCCCTAATTTTTTCTGTGCTAAATTGCGATGGTAGACATAGCATTTTCAGAGGCTGCGTGAATATTATCCGAAATGTCTTTGCAAAAACTGTATGTGATATTTACATTAAATATAGATTTTGCTTTAAACTTAAGGATGTCTACTGTCGTTACCAAATATTATATGCCATACATTAAACGTTTGATTTCGTTCATTTTTCATAAGGGGTATGCAAGTAACGTTCATTAATTGTTTAAATTCAACAGTGAAATCTAGATATTTTAATGTTAAAATAATTTTTCTGGCGTATATATGCTGCAGCGTTATCGTTTTTAAATATTATATAAGTAAACGAAACACTTGACATTCTACTGAATGCGGAGAGCAGATATATGTGACTAGCTTTTATTCACGTCTTCACTCGTGTGATTCTGAAAAAAAATTATAATGGCATTTTTGTGTATAGTGCACCGATCCTATACAAAGTAACGATATAACAATGTAAAACATACATGCTAGTAACAAAATATAAATTACGTAATTAACACATTACACAGTTTATTTATTGTTATAATAGCTGGTATCCACGACATGGTTCGTAGGATTTTCAATGTATGTAATAAAAATCTTGAATCAAAAAAGTTTACAAAAGTGCAGAATAGTGCAAAAACTGGTCATTAAGGACCGATTTAGAAACCATTTGAAAAAAGAAAATTGTTAAAATAAAATTTTTAGGTGCCCAATTTCTACCCATGTCCCCCGTTTGCGCACCCTTTTCATGCAAATATTATTTTTGCAGAAATTTACTTGGCTGTGTTCAAAACTCACGAAACTTTTTTTTTGTTTTTAGGTAAATAATTCTGTTCCTCTACTTGTATTAAAATTTTGTGGTCTTCCCATTTAATGATACTATTAAATTAATATGCATTTATAGGCCCCACAATATGAATAAACTGCAATATGTTTTCAATGCCTACTTGTAGTTATTTGTAACATAAATTGTTGTAGGTATTCGTGAAGACAGCCGGTTTTTATACAAAATCAGATCATTCTTTAATATCGATAAACGTAACACAAATATATTTTCGAAATCTTTAAGGGTGATACGAACAAAGTTTTTCTTTTCTTTTTTTGTTATTTCAACACATTTTCATAAAGACTTTCACGACACGAAATATAAAACTTATCAGAAACGTAGTTCTTAAACTACAGGCCGTTAAAAAGTGGAATTTCCGTAACTGACAACTTACCCAACATTAAAAGCTAATTTACTTATACAGTTGTAATTTTGCATAGTATGCGAGCCATTTTTTAAATTATAGAATGAAGTGTTTAACATTTGCGAATAAATAATTTTCAAAATTTTCTACGTCATAGAAAATCACAAATTTTTCTTACCTCATAAAAATATATCAATTTATGTCACTAGTTAACAAAATGCGTGTCATTGTATGCATGGAAGTCTTGTTATGCCAGTGCAGCTTAAAAACAAAGCGATTACTCAAAGTACATAATTTGAGTAGGTTTTTCGTGTACTGTTATTAGTGAGCGCAATGAGCCCTAACTGAAGCATATGCATCCCGCAATACTCTCGTCGACAGTCTGTCTAGGATGGTAGCAGGGAACTTCCCAACCTACATTTGTTGAGCTCGCCATGGCCCGTTCTTCCAGGTGCAAATAATGCGTCATACATGTTTTTAGTGTCAGAACAATTGTTGAAACTTGTACTGTATGGTGGATTCCCCCCAAACTTTACCAACCAACCTAGGAGGTCCAGGAACGATCAAGACAGCTCCTAAGCCAGCTAAGCAAAGAAAGGGGAAAACAGAACTAACGTGGACACATGTTGTTTAACGGTGCTCCTTATTATAGGTCAGAGAAATGGCCGAACCTCCTTTCCCCAACACTTCACATTAAAAATTATTAATTTAAGAGACCATACAGAAATTAATTTTAATTAAGGAGCATAAGAGCCCTTGAATATTAAACTTTATGAAAAGAGTTGGGTCTAGTAAATAAAATTATAATAAGAATTCAGAATAAATATTTTTTAATACCTTGCTTAGTTGATTAGAACAGTAATAAAATCTTTGCACAATGAGTATTTGGTGTTTGTAAATTAATTAATACATTAACAAATCAGGAAAAGCACGTATGGCTAAAGAATATTTTAATAAATAAATTAAACAAGGGGATCCCCAAAAAATAAACAATGAACTTACATTTAAATTTTAAATATTTTAACAAATTTTAAATTTTCGTGGTTCAATTAATTATGCAGAGGTTGTGATCGAATATTAAATAAAAAGTATCAAATCTGAATAACTAGTACTGTGTGCACATCAAGTAGTTAGGACGAGAGATGGAAAATAAATATATATAGGCTGGACTTTCCTGGCTGTCCTTCATGGGGACACTCTTGCCACCGCCGAAGGTGTTACTCCTCCATCTCGCCCATGGCTACCGAGGACGGTACAGAAAAAGGACGAGTAGAAATAATGTTACTTCTACATCTGAAGATGTAGACAAGCCAAATCCCTCAAATACTGGATAGGCTTCCTTTCCTTCTACATAGCAAAGAGTTGATTCCGTGTGGCGGGGACCGCTACATTAAACAAGCAAACAAATAATTATGTAAAGACGAACGTCATAAAAAAACAATGTAACCCTAAGGCGCAAAAGGCAATAAAGTGAAAGAATAAACTCACCCTAGGCGGAAAACTTGTCGGATTACGACATTACAAAACGATAAAGAGCACCAAACGTTTGGCTGATGTTCATTCACGCCATGATGTGTAAGAAACAACTAGGTCGAGACAAAGAAATACCTAGAGGTTATAGGCCGGCATAGAGTCGTAGCTACTTGATGTTACCAAAATAGTATTTCGACAGTATCGAACAATACTTCCCAACATAATATTTTAAAACATATACATGTTTTCAACAATAAAAAACATGATATTTTTAATTTAAATTTTACCAATAAAAATTTGTTTGATTCATTTGAATACAAATATGATCAGATCATGATTAAAGTTGGTCAGAAGTACTACACAATAATTGTTCCATAATTATACAACACTGCATTAACTGCACATAAATAATTGCCCGAAATTTTCTTTATAAAATAATAAGCAGTTTACTGTTATTAAAATTTCACAGAAGATTAAAGAAATAAACACTGCTGGCGTGTAGTAACTTTGCCAAAATAAATAAATAAATAAATAAATAAATATATATATATATATATATATATATATATATATATATATATATATATATATATATATTACGTTTCCACAGAAGCAGAAGAAACAACAGATAAAGGCACAACAATAGATCTCTCTGGTACAATGGGATTACTAGAAGGTTGACTCGAAACAGTAATACAAAATTTGGATTTCAACTTAAATATCACAAAATAAACAATACATAATATGGTAAAACACACAAGAATTGAGGACATGGGTGGACCAACGACTTAAGCCAGCTTAAGTCGTTAGTCCACCAATTGTAAATTCTGAATCCCTCATATCTATTCTCTACGTCGTGTAAAAATTGTTTTCCTCAGACGCTCACAGATGGAGCTAGCGGCAAAAACATGAAGCGGTGTCTTTAGGTTGTTAGTCCAGAAAACATACTCGGTGGCATCTAAGTTCTTTGTCTATGGCCTAGATCTTAAGTTGTTAGTCCAGAGAAGCTATCTCATAGTATCTGTATAAATCACAATGCTGAAAGTTTAATATTAATACAGTTTAAAATGGACAGTGAGAGTGATTTAAGTTCTTCTGAAGAATTTGAAAAGTCTGCACAAGGTGCGAAGCGAAAATGTGACAAGAGTACATGGAAAAAAGAAACAGCGAAAAGAAGACGAAACAGTGGGTTAGGTTATGTGTCTAGAGGTGGTAAGGATATTCCAGGCAAACAGTTTGTTCGTGTAACGCATTGTTGCAGTCTGAAGTGCCACCAGAAAATCAATGAAGACAATCAAAAGGACATATTTAAAGGTTTTTGGGGAATTGGAGAAAAACAAAAACAGGATACACTACTTATAGGCTTTATTGATAAAAAAGAAATAGTTTGTCATCAGACATCTGTTAAAACAAAGAATCGTGAAAATGCTTACGTGCACAATGTAAAAGTGGATGGAAAGAGAACTGGGGTGTGTAAAGCATTGTTCATGAAGTTAATTCAAGTGAGTTAAGGAAGATTCAAAACTGTGTTGCGAGCTGTGACTAATGGAAATGTTATTGTTAATGAAAATAGAGGAAAAAATGACAACAGGTCATCGAAAATTCCAATAAAATTGTGGGACTTGGTTAAGGAGCATTGGGCATTATTGCCTTCTAAGCAGTCTCACTATGGTAAACGTAAATCAGAGCGCAATTACTTTGATGATCCAAGCCTTAGTGTACTGAAACTGTATAGAGTTTTTCAGCAGTATCATTTTGAGAAAACTGGCATGGTGTTGAAAGTGAAATACAGTACATATCATCGGTTTTTTCACGAAAACAGTCCTTATGCTTATCGTCAACCAAGAACTGATGTTTGTGATTTCTGTAGAGAAAGTGAACAGGTACTGAAAGTTAACCCTGAAGATAGTTGCAAGACATCTCTTGCTGTTCACCTTAAGAAAGTACATAGATACAAGAGCATAAAGGATGAATATATAGCCAATGTTAAGGGCATTCCAGAAGACGATACTCTTGTGTTGGAGTTTGATTATGGTCAAAACCTCCCCGTCCCCAAGTTGTCAGTCACCTCTCAATTTTACAAAAGACTTCTGTGGTTATATGTTTTCAACATTCATTGTCATAATGATAACACGAGTTCTTTTTACT
>PNEQ01014255.1:0-12237 GCA_003012365.1 Medauroidea extradentata
AACCTTGCTGCGCACACTCCACTCTACAGCGTGTCAGCAGGTGGTGTGCGGCGGGGTTGCCTAAGCTGAGTTTTCATTGCGCTCCCCTACGAAGACGGTACATTTCCGCCTACGGGTTTATAGTTAAAAAGTGCTTGTTTTGGCTCGTACTACCTGCCCTCAAGCGTTGTATCATGAATTAATATACACCCTGTATTTATAAAAGGAGTTGTTTGAAGTCACTAACCTCTCCCCTTGCGTACAGCCCTTACCCTATACCAGTTTATACACATTTTCGCTCAAAGGCGCGTGCCTGATTTACCCTTAGCACTTCCGCATCTCGTATGTACACAAAACATTTCTGGATATATGGACACATTCATGTAAGCCGCTTAGCGACTGGAGACTACTGCCTAGGCAAACAAACAATATCTGTCACAGTTTTGATAGGAAATGTTATAAAGAAAACTATATAGTAAGACATTACATGCGTCATAAATTTACACTAAAATCAGTAAAAACGTATATTTTCAAAATCTTTCGCTAATAAAATAGAGTCAGTCGATTTGTACTGGCCAATTATGTTAAAATATTTTTTTTTTTACCAAATAAAACAGTGAAATAAATTAAACAGGTTTAGTGTAAATCAAATTCATCAGTAAAATTTTAAAAATCATATACAAGTTTTTAGTGCTACGCCTAGGATACGAGAATCAGTATGATACGATATCTGTTTCTCTGAATTTAAATTAACAATTTAACATTCCACAATTTTTATTTTATTGTTTTAGTCTAGTCTTTATAAGGCCCCCTACTTCTGATTGTTCGATGCTGACAGATTTAAGAGTAAATTTCACAAACTACGTTCCCACCCAACAAACCAATTAGAAGTATAAGTGAATTTTGTAACAGTACCAACTATAATAGCTTAATAAGAAATTTTTCCAACGTGTTCTAACAGCAAAGTTGGTAACAGTGACGATTAAGGCGCCCGCCTACCTGCCGCCTCGTAAACTGCGTTGCAGGGTGTAAGAAAAAACCTTTTTTTCTAAAGCCCCGTACACACTATCCTTAATTCTCTACTGAATTACTTACCTAGCTCTGTTCATAAATTTTGATTGCGATTTTAAACCAGAATTATGTAGCAAAACTTCTGTGTTGTGTTCACACTATCTTTGTTTTCTAACATGTTTAGGGTACATAAAAAGGAAAACAAATATATTTGTGATGTAGGTTGCTATATTCCATAAAGTGTAACTGTAAAATTCACAAAAACTATTTTGCAATGTAAGACATAGGGCCTAACGCAATTGTCATATAAACGAAACAATCCTGTATTATTTAGGTTTTGAAAACTCCGATGGTCGTTTGTTCAGTAGGAAATAAGAATTTTATTTCTAATCAAATCTTATTGGCAACCCTACTTGCATACTTCGCATGCGTGGTGGTTGAAACTGTGCACTGCGCATGCGCGTGAACATACACTACGACGAAAAATAGGACGGGTACTATCTGTGAAATTAAGTACGGAATTCTGTCTGGAACTAGCATAGTTGCGGTATACACTGTCGCAGTGCTACTTGTACTGAATTTGGTACAGGATTCTATACTGGATTATGGATAGCGTGTACCGAGCTTAATAAACTACTATAAGTTCGTCCAATATGTACTGTACATAAAAAAAAGCAGATTTAAAACAATGTAGGAATGGTATTTTTAATACTTCGCGTTTATTCTCTCAAAATGACTGTAAACGTCTAGTTCAACCTGTTATAACTAAAAAACTACTCACGGGGTTCGTGTGAAACTACAACAGAAATCTACATTGAACTTCGTTTAAAACTTATTACTAATAAATATGTAAGTAGTACCACTGCTGAAAGTGTCAGTCAGGCAAGGTTTCTACAGTAACAATGCACGCCATTTCAGTACCTTTCGTTAAAGGCGATACTGCACTAGATGTGTCGGTCAACGTCGTCCTTACCCACCGTGCCTCGTTCACATAAATATACAGCCAATAGACGGGTGACTTAACGTGAATTCAATTTATTCCCGTTGCATCAGTTTTGTTGATGCGGTTTGAAGCAAAATGTATTACACATATTTCTCAGAAATATATTCTATTAGCGATAGTGGTTAGACCACTTAATATACATGCAGCCGACATTCACAGAAAATAGTATCCTTTAATACTGTTACTAAGCAATATTGTAAGTTGCCAGAGCTCCTGTTATATTTTCCGTCGTCGCTGTCTTTCCCCCATGCCAGTTTGGAATAGACACAGACGGAACATAATTTACTCGCAATTTCTTTTCTACTAGTAGGCCTAGTTCTAACAGCTCATTTTTCAAATCGCGCTCATAGTCATCTGTAATGAAATACGCAGAGCACACGCGTGCATTGTTAACAGTTATTTCATCTTTCCACTTGCACATAACTAACGATTTTCGTAAAACGATGATAAATAATGTCGGATGTCTTTCCCCTTACAGTTTTTTACAGTCTGCTACATCACAATTGCTGGTATTTTTTTATCATAATGAAAGTTCATATCAGTACCAACCATGTTCAGACACCACAAAGCTCATATTTACGTGCTTCAGCAGTATGATTGGACAGGTTACAGGCATGTGTGTGCCGCGCGCCTCTGCCTGGTGCCGTCACGCCATTCTCGGCAGGACGGGGAAAACACGTGCGCATGCGGGACAAGCATACCTATTATTAGAGACCTGACAAATTCGCGTTTTCTTTTACGCACAAGCTGTAAGTTAGTGTCACTATCTCAATTGGTCGTTGACTTATTTGACAGCTCGCTTAGGTCGCTGCGCCAATAATAAAAACTAAACTAAATGCAGGCCCATATCACTGTGTCAGCGAGCAGTTAATGAACAGCCGCTCTTTACTTGAATACACATATATTCTTGGAGGCTAGCCTACAGCTCAGTGAACCCGCGAAATTGTCAGGTTTCTACCTATAACCCTCTATTTACCTTGATACGCACACAGAAAGATGATCTCTTAAAGCCCACTTTTTTCTTCGAAAAGTAGTCTAAAAAGTGTGTATTATTAGGTAGGAGTCGATCCAGCCCCCGTGGGTAGACACACTGGAAAATCACGGGAATAGTTGTCTATTTGCTAGGCTCCTACATGCTGTATATAGCACTGAATGAATTGTATCAACATTGGCTATCGTTTATTTGTAGCATTTCTTCTCTCTACAACAGTCCCGGTTAGAACCATAGAAGAGAGAGGGTTAGAACTGCACAGCTTGGACACGCAGCGTGTGATTTGTCCCAAAACTGTTCACACGTGTCACGGTTAATATAATACAGTTTATTGGAGACTATTTTAAACATTTTCGCGATTTTCCAGTGTCTCTACCCATGGGCCATGCATGGGTTCTGTAGGGGCACGGGAATGTGGTAGCCTTGAACCGAACCGTGTTTTCTTAGAACCGACCGGCCCACAATAAATGTTGATGGACTACGTGATGTTTCTTACGATGTGGTTAAGCGCGATTAAAATTAGGGGTAACTTCTCTGTAAGAGCGTCTTTTTGAAAACAAAAAAGGTTCAGCTATTTTGATGGGAATATAACAACGTTCTAAATGAGTAATGACAAAAGTTTGAGTGATAGGACTGGAGAAAAACAACTTCGAACAAAAAAACGTCGCTGCATTCTGTTCGCTCTCTTTTTCTCTCTTTCTCACTCTCTCTCTCTCACTCTCTCTCTCTCTCTCTCTCTCTCTCTCTCTACTCTCTCTACTGGGCTTGCCCGATGTCGCCGAGAATCAAGGTCAGCAGGTGGGAGTGTTAGTGCGGCTGGCGACCGCTAGATGCCAGAGCATGTCTAGAGCGTGAAAGCAACGCAACGCAACTTGACTTCAGTTTCTTTCTCGACTCGAGTAGGCTGGCAGCACGCTGCAGTTGACAGTTGACAGCCACGCAACACGTTCGATATTTGAAACTGGGTGACGGTGACGGGACGTCTACACGCGTGCACATTTCCTCGTGGTAACGGCCCGATGTCGACTTGGAGGAACTTATAAACGTAAGTAACACGTTCTGCTTGCAGTGTTGTGTTGTCTGTGGTGCCAGACTTCAGCGTAATTTTGAATGGTACGAGAATATAACAGTCGTTCGAAGTAATTATCAAAATAATGAGGGGCGGTACAGTACTCGTAGTGAGCAATGGAACAAAATGTAATAATAGATAAATGGTAAAAAAAATTAGAAGGTAAGTTTCCAAATGGATGAAGATAATTAAATCGTATATTATGTTAACAGTAATTATTAAGCGTCGACAATCGGTAGTAAACTAAACGATTGCGGTGGTTTGTTACACCAAAATTTTATCTGCTGCAATTTAACATGGTAGGTCCTACGTAAAAAATAGTTCTAAATTATTTTATATGGCTTTAATCTTCGATTAGTGTAGTCGCAGTTTACTTAGAACCAGGGGCGTAGCTAGAAATTTTTTTCGGAGGGGGATATACCAATTTTTTTTTTTTTTTTTAACGCCTGTTTGGCTGAAACATTACAAGCTTACATGCAAGTGAGAAACCGTAGCAACGTAACGTCATTAGTAACTATGTTATTATATAAAATACTTGATTTTTACAATACAGTATAAAAAAAGGTAAAAAAATTATTTTACAATTCGGGAGGGGGGGGGAATGGATTCCTATGATCCCCCCCCCTTCCCTTCGCCCCTGCCTTAGAACACGTGTAAGGTTGAATAAGACTTTTTTTTTTTTTTTTTAATTTTGTGATTCATACTTCGTATGAATCACATACCTTATTACAGTACTTTACATCGTTTGGTATTTGGTATGTAACTTAATTTTGTGCAGTGAAAAAACAAAAATATGTAACAAAAACACGAGCGATATGCTTATTACGCTGTTCTACTGCTGTTTTTTTTTCTCGTGACAATTATTTTCTCCTTTAAAAATATTTTGATTTTAAGTTTACGTTATCGAAATAGTACAATAAAATTATTTTTTGAGTAGGGAAAAAAGGAGGAGAATGTGTAAAAGGCGGGAATGGCCAATGGGGTGGTTTCAGTGATTTCACAGGTGTTGTTTGAGTTCTGCCGGTACCAAAAACGTGTCCATCCCCGAAAAGTAATTTATAGTAATACTTACACATAAACTAAACCGAATGTAGTAAAATTAGAATTAGTTCCGGTTTTAATGCATTAATTTTATTTAGCGATACTTTATCTTAATTTACATTTGTGTTTTTATTTCAATAAATTTTAAGTGAAAACTTTGAGATTTATTTTGTTGCAAAGAATTAATGTAACGGATTTGGAATAGGATACACGATTTTACTACACTGGTGCACTTACTATAAACATCTAGGAACCTTTTTAAATGAAGTTGTAATTTTAATAAGTAGAAGAAAATTCAGGTAGTTTCTTTTCTGTAAACAAAACACAACTCCAGTTTTTTGTTTCCATACTTAAGACCATGCTCTTTAGTTAAAGACTACCTACTGTTTTTGCGATAATTTTTTTTAAGCTTAAACGATAGCAGATATCAAAAATCTGTCTGGCAGTTTTGTTTAGAAATGTTTTTGTCGTTGTAGCTAATTTTTTCAACGCAAGAAATTATACAATTTTGACTAAAAAGTCAATTATCCAGAATTTCGTTAGTTAAGTGTCAGCTAAAACCATAGTAAGCCTATATTTACTGCTTTGAATTAACCAGCCAACATGGAAAAGACGATTTTAATCAAAACTACCAAACATTTTTTTATACCTGCTCTCGTTTAGGCGTAAAAAATTAAAGTATGTACATCTAAAAAAGCAAGGACTAGAGACTATGGCCTTAAACAGAATTGTATGCACTTCATATTTTTAAAATGCCTTGAAATTACGAAATTTCGGTGGCTAAGTTGTAAGTTTCATGGCGCTTCCCATAATTTTTTTTTGTTACTTATGTATTAGCCTATGTTAATTACGGTTCGTCGTAATTCTAATGTACACAATGACGTTATAGTGTTATACAATAAAAATGATAAATCAAACAAGTGTGTCCGTAGATATCTAAGAATCTTTCAATAGTGGATATATTTGCAAGATAGCCTATATACATATACATCGTAAGATTTATAAAAGAGACTTCGGATACGATTTGGACAAGTTGGATATCTACGTGATATGATTTATGTTACCTGCCTTTCCGAATGACGATTCCTGACGTCTCCATGTCGATAGCCAAAAATCTCTTCATCTCTCTTATTATCATCGTCGTCAAACGTAAACGCAGTGTCGTGATACATTTTAAATAGGACAAAGACTTGGCTCACACTAACTTAGTATTGCATTAAAAAAAAAAAAAGTCGTGCATTGGCCGGATGTAATGCATAAGCATGTCGTACATTATTTATTTGGCTGACTCGCCAACTTATTCGTTATTCCATGGTTGACGTACTACAAGCCTCTAATGTGCGAAATGCTAAGGTGCCAACGGATGTTGATTTCTCCCGTTTTTTTGGGGTTTCGAAGGAAAAAAATGTCTCACTTGCAAATACAGCTCGTAAGTCCATATTTTGTGATTGTAGTAACTAAGGTTAACTCTACTCCAGGTTAGAAAGAACAATGTTATAAGTTTTTTACAGGGAAAATTTCTGCCGCTTGAGCGCTGGTATCAATAATGGTTGGAAACTGGCCAATCACAGAATTTTTCTGAATTTTAAGTTACGGTACATTACATAAAGTTGGTAATTTAAAACGCGAAATTAGTTTATTTTTACATTAAAATTAAGTTAAATGACTGCTGTCATTTCCAAGTCTATTTAAATTTATTTTTCCTCCGGTTTCGTATTTTTCTGGTCGCTTAGCGATAGCAGCGATACTAGTGGCAGAATATTTCCCTGTGCCAAACTCTCCCATAAGAAAACACATTTTCTGTCTAACCTGAAGTAGAATTAACCTTAGTGTAACACATAAAATACTGTAATGTACTGTAAGTATGTAAATAACAAGTGAGCGGGGCACGGACAGTTTCTTGATTTCTTCGGAGTACGAGTTACAGACGGAAACACGGCAAAATCACAAGAATCTTTCGTGCCACCGTATTGTGCCAGCCAGAGAAACAGCCTGCGCCTCGTGTGATTGGCGGATGATTATGTAGTTGTTTAAATACGAATCACAAATATTCCGTAGCTGTGCACCAGAGGCTGTGTCTCAAATACCCCAGGGAGCACTCTCTCGCACCCTCTTGACGTCACAGAGTGTACTCGCTGCTGTCTCAAATTCGAGGGAGAGTGAGCCAGAGTGAGCGACGATGCTCCCTCGCTGCACCCTCTCGCCCACTCTGCGGGAAGACATCTTTGTTTTCCTTCATATTCAATACATAACCTAAAACTGGAACTGGAAAACATCTGTGATTTTTCTGCACTAATTTATTTTTCCAGCTTTACTTTTCTCACGCCAGGTTGCAGTGCTTCGAGGGTGCATCCGAGGGTGGCTGTCTCAATTTAATTAAAGAGTGAACCAGAGTGGGCGACAGTGAGAGTGTACACATTCTTTATTTGAGACCTGGCCAGAGTTGTGGGGCATCACGAAAGAAGGTCATATATGGACATGTAATTATTATTGTAGCCGGAGCCATTAACAAAGTTACTAGGGAACAAGTAACCTGTCTCTAGGTTACTGGTCGCTTGTGAAAGTGGATCAGGAACCAATGAACACAGTCACTCAGAAATGTTCATTTCCAAGCTAAAGATCTGTAGTGTCGAAGTTTCTCTTATTTGGATAACGGATACAGACTAGGAAATTTCACGAATTTATTTGAGATGTTAGAATTCCAACTTTTGTATACATGACTGAGTTACGTGGTAGGGTCATTGTTCACTCGAGGACTCTGAACTAACAGTAAACTTGTCTGAAAACACTCACGGATTCCCGCATTATTACTAAACAAATATCTAAGGAATGAGGATAGAGTAACCGAGCGAGGTCGCACTACTCTAACACGTTGGACTCGCATTCTGGAGGATCGGGGTTCGATTCCCGACTCCGGCCATCCTGATTTCGGCTGTCCATGGTTTCCCGAAGTCACTATTGGGCAGATGTTGATTGGCGAATTACTGCCCGCCATGTTGTGGGCTCGAGCTCGATACACACATGTTGCAGTCTTGTGTGCCAGTGACAGTTGCAGCTGATGTCAATGACCATGAACTATTTACTACCTTACGTATTCTTTTGTGAGCACTTTTTAATAAGTAGGCCTAACTCTTGTATACCAGTGTGACATTGGTTGTGGTGTCAACTAGCGCACAATCTTGTGCAATTCTCGAATGCTGCAAGCCTACATGGCAACAACCCACGAGCCGCCCGCTGATAATCTGGTGAGTTATAACAAGGGCCATGAAGTTTTCGCGAAAATAATTTTTTTTTTGCCTCAGTATGTTTCAGTTCCTTATGTGCACATCTACAGTTCTAATTCATAGTCAGTGATTGGATGTCTTGGGCTTCTACCTGCAAATGACATACGTGTGGTGTTGCAGTAACCTTACTTCACACAGACACGCTACCAATAATCATGAAGCACAGCTGCTGATCTGCACGTAAGGCACTTAAACAAACTGGTGCAAGATTCTTTTCACGAAATGTTTACGGCTCTAATTATAACGAGTAGTTATATAGTTACGGAAACTGATTTATCGCGGGTGAATTGGACTTTTTGTTAGGTTTCAGTATAACATGACTAGAGTTGATAGTATATTACGAAAATATTTTGTGCCGACATACCCTTGAAAACGCAGTAGTTAATCTTAATATATAATATGAAGTGTCCTGACACACTCACTCATCAACGCATAGCCCAAACCGCTGGACCTAGAACCATGAAATATTGAGGGAAGCTTCCACTTGCCCCGTAGGCACCCACTAAGAAAGGATTTTTCGAAATTCGATAATTAAAGGGGTGGAAAGGGGTGAAATGTGTTTTAAAAGAATCCTTGATATCTCATTATCCGGGAATGCTATCATAAAATTTTTAACTTCGTAATATTGCCCGAAGTTATGCATATTCGCAAATTTTTCGATTTTGGGAAATTCGAAAATTAAGGGAGTGAAAAGCAGTAAAATGTGTTTTTCACTAATCCGTGATTTCTCCTAAACCATTTCAGATAGTGAGGTGATTTTGTTTTAAATGATGCTTAAGTAAATATCTAAAAAGTATTTTTACAATTTTTCGAAATTCGTCTTTGAAAGTTCTTAAAAAAATATAAAGTGTTTTTTAATTAATCCCACATCTCTTAAACCAGTGGAAATATTGAAATGGTTTTTGCTTTAAAATAAATCTTACGTAAATATAAAAAAAAGTAATTCCAGGATTTTTCGAAATTCGTCCTTGAAAGCTGTTAAAAATAATAAAATGCGATTTCAAATAATCATCTGTACCGCTTATACCCGTTGAGATATTGAGATGATTTTTTGATTAGAATGAAGCTTATGTAAATATCTACAAATCAAATTCAGGTTTTTATGAAATTCGAAAATTAAGTAGGTGAAAAGCAGTAAAATGTTAAGTCTCCCGAAAAAAAAAAAAAAAAAAAAAGAATGATCACGGAGAAATAATTCAACATACGTTTCTTTTTGCCAACCTACTCATAAATAAAACCTCTTTGGACTGAAGCCACTACATACGAAAGAATTATCATGACAAGCCTTTAACATTCACTCAGGTATTGTATAAAGTTTGTGGTGTGGAAGGGGTAGGATTACGGGTTCGTATCCCGTGCAAGACTTTGCGATGGGAATTACTATGACATCACACGAGCATATTGCGCATGCTCTTTACACTGAGCTAAGACAATTTATAGTTCACTGTTATGTATATGCTAGCTGTTAAATGCCTTCATCGCATATTTTATCCAGAGTTACTGTTTACATTACATAATTTCACGCGGGCGACGCCGGCGCCGCAGCCGGCCGGCTAGTTGCAACATATTGTTGCGAGCCGCGACTGTCTGGCTGGGCGGTGTAGTACGATACTGTGGTGGCGGAGCTAGGACACCCCCTTCCCAATCACTCCTCGGCGCCGTGGCTGTCGGGCAGGGCGGCGAAATGCAATACAGTGGCGGCAGCGCTAAAAGGCCTCCTCGGGTGCCGCATGGATTGTATTACTCCATGATAACTACCTGCATCCAGTATCGAGTAACCGAGAGAAAATATCGTGATCTGGAATGATCCTGTTCCCTCTTTATTTCTCTGGGTGGTGCTTGACATTGAAGCGACATCTTTCCAGGAGGTTGGAGAACAGAGACCCGCCGAGATAATTCGAGAAGAAGGAGGGTGTGGTATATAAGGGGGAGCTGCAGCAGGAGAGAGAGAGTTTTTGCTGGCAGGTGCCTAGTGTGATCTGAAGTGATAGTGACTTGCGACGACTGTTCAAGGGCGTCCAGCGAGTGGGACCACAGCAAGTAGGAGGAAGAAGGTGATTCTAGGCCAGAAAGATTCTGCGGTATTATTTCTTTGGGTCCACCATTGCGAGTGACTAGTAACCTTTCCATATACAGAGAACTTATGTAGATGTATTTTTTTTCTTTTCTTTTGTGTAAATAGTAGTTACTTGTTCTGTTTGACATTTATTGTGGTAAATCATTTTAGACATAGGTTATTTTTGTATGTACAGTTGTAAATAAACTAGGTAAGCTTTATTTTCTTTATTTTATCAAGACCTCCATCCCCAACCGTACCTAGCCCACAAGCTTGTAACACTGGTGTCAGAAGTGGGATGGAGGCAATTATTTAAAATTAATTAAATGTTTTAAATTATGTTAAAATTAAGTGTAGATGTTCAGATATTTAATCAAAGTTGTTAATTTTTACTAGGTAGGAAATTTTAGGTTATAAGTTTATGATTACAAGAAAAATGGCTAGTGAGTTAGAGGGTTTGCAAGCACTAATAGAGGGACTAAGTAGCCAAATTAGTGGTGTAAATATCAAAATAGACAGTGTTAACGAAAATGTAGACAAGAAAATTGACAGTGTTAATGAGAATGTCGATAAGAAAATAGACAGTGTTGATAGGAAAATTGACAGTGTTAATGAGAATGTAGACAAGAAGATAGAGGGAATTAGTGAGCTAGTGCATACTAAAATAGAGTATGTGGACAAGAAAATTCAAAGTGTTTCTCAAATGGTGGACCTAGAAATTGACAATGTCAGTGAATTGGTGGACCATAGAATTGACAGTGTTAATGAAAATGTGGAAAAGAAAATCGGAAGTGTGAAAGATGACCTGCAGAAAGAGGTGGGTGTCTTAAGGACGGAATGGGAGAAATTTCTACAGCGACAGGCAGGTGGGCAGCCATCGGTGTTTCGGGATAGCGACTCGAGGAAGCCAGAGCTGAGACATCAGGGTAACGATGGGAGGTGCTCTGCGTTTGCAGGATCGGTAGTAGGACTACCACAGAACATGAATACAGCTGAGGTTGCCATGCCTGGGGCAGGAAAGGGGGTTACAATCAAGCCTGCCCCTTATGATGGTCAAACCCCATGGCGTGAATCAGCACCAATATGAGATTGTTGCAACCCTGAATGGTTGGACAGAAGAGCAACGTTCCTACTACCTGGCAGCAGTGTTGAGGGGTCCTGCACTCAGTGTACTCCAATCTTTGCCTGAACGACATCGCCTGGAGTATACTACATTGGTCTCTGCCCTGGAGCTGCGCTTCGGGGACCGCTATTTACGACATGCCCACCATGCCCAATTTCGAAGCCGTAGCCAGCGACCTGGGGAGTCACTTCAGGAACTTTGGCAAGACATTGTGAGACTAGCCCATCTGTCACTCGAGGGGTGTCCAGAAGAGATGCAGGATGTGCTTGCTATTGGGTTTTTTGTTGATGCCATTGCAGACTTGGAGGTGCGACATGCAGTACGCCTGGCAGCACCTCGTACCATGCAAGATGCTCTAGCCCGTGCCCTGGAAGTCGAGTCAGCAAGGCAGGTGCCAGCGAATCGGCGTGTGGTGCGAGCAGCGAAAGTAACAAGCGAAGAAGAGGGGAACAGCATCGAGAATACCCTGAAGGAAATTAAGACAGCAATTAGCGTCATTTCCATCAGAGTTAGTGCTTTGGAACACCGCCCTCAACCGGGAAAGCGGCCAGAGTGCTGGCAGTGTGGACGACCTGGACACCTGAGAGCCCAGTGTCGGCAGTATCAGCGAAGAAACCAAGACCCAGAACCAGGTGAGACCAACCAATTAGCTCAAAATTCGGGAAACATGTAAACACCGG